>APFE030032719.1:132528-252746 GCA_000404065.3 Pinus taeda | reverse complement strand
CCATCACTTTCAAGACTCAAAAACCATGTAATCCATCATTTTTTCCTACCTCCTTTGTCACTTCCTGGTTAGGGAAATGCTAACGGATCGGGTAGGCGGAGAAGGAAGTGCATTTGGTGTAAGACACGTTTGGTTAGCTTGATGGTCAGCAAAGACATCAACCTTTCATAGGTTATTAGTTATTCAATAAAAAATCTGGTGGCTTGATTCAACGTAAGCCCTACCAAATTTTCCTGAATTAAGGGTTGGCTCATAGAAAATTGGAAGCCCACACTTGGTTACTCTCCAATTTTTCATTTTCTTCCTCGTGGGTAGATGGTCTTCATTTTTTATTCTAAGGAGGATAACAATAGAATTATGGGGCATAATTGGTCTCGGGAAAATTTTGTTTTTAACCTTCAGCATTGGCCTATCAATTTCAACCCATCTAGGGAACATGTGGACTCCATTAAAGTTTGGGACATCCTTCTAGGTTTTCCCCTGCCCTTTTGGAAATTCGATATTCTCATGGCTATAGGAAACAATATTGGCTCCTTCATCAACTTGGAACCTAGTTGGGAATGAAAATATGATTGCAAATGGGCTTTGCTACAAGTCAAATTCAATTTAAAAGAATGACTTATTGTGGATACAGAGTTTGGGGTCAAAGGTCATAGATGGAAACAAAAATTAAACTAATGGATGCTACCCGTCACATGCTTCCATTGTCATGGAGTAGGACACCTCCGGGAGAATTGTGAGTGAAAGGGCCCATTATCTGATGTTTTATTTGAGAAAAAACAAGTATAAAAGAATGACCTTTTTTCTTGTCCAGGATCTTCTCCCTCAAGGTCACAGTTTTCGAAAGATACTATGGACCCTTCTCCAACCCCGACAACTTCTTTAGGTATGATATATTCTCTCCCTCTCCTTATTTTCCCTTTTCACTCTTGTAGATCCCCCCCACCCATCTCTACTTTTCCCTTGGCTCCCCTATCCACTTTGGAGTCTTCCCTTCCCTCCCCCCTCCTCCCACGATTCTTGACCCTCTTGTGCCCCACCCTCTCCACTTTTTCACTCTTCCTATCCCCCCTCCCCTACAAAATTCCATGGAATATAAAATATGTTATGCACTCTTTTCTCACTCTAAATTATAGGAGGTTCTTCCCTCAAGTGTGGGCCCAACACCCAACATTCATGTCCCTAACCACGTTGGTTGTAAATATAATCTTCCAAAAGCCCAAGAAAGGGATCTAATCAAAATCAGGAAGGGGAAACAAGTTCCTACCTCTAGGGCCCTTAGAGCAAGCAAAGCCCTCTACAACTAATCCAAATTATATTTCTCTCCTTCAATGCTAGAGGGTTAGGTAGCCCCCACAAATATTAGCCCTTAAAAGGATGGTCGCTAGCATCAAATTGGATGTAATTCTTATTCATAAAACTATGTGCCTTGGGGAAAAAGCAATGAAGTCCTTAGAATATTATTTGAAGGAATGGTCCTTCAATTATTTGGACATGGATGGACACTCTAGTAGCCTCCTTACTAGTTCGAGCCTCAATTTCTCATTAATATCTTCTTTTCTTATGCTTTCTACTATTCTTCTTAAAATGAAACTTACAGATTTTGAATATGATATCTCTGTACTTATTATTAAGTGACCTTGTTTTGATTGAGTCACCTTTTGGTAGGAATTAGTCTCGTAGATACCCTAGAAGATCCTAGTACCATTTGGGATGCGACTTAAACCTCACTACCTCCTCGAGAGTAGTTTATGGTCCAAACCCTCATCCATTTTCACAAATCATTTTGTTTTAAGAGTTTATGTTAAAACATTGATTAATTGAAATCGAGCTAGTCAAGCTTTACCAACCTAGAGAAATGGTCACTCGAACAACAATGAAGTTTCAAAGAGGCCCAGTCACTTCCTTATCACCAAGGGCCTATGGAATTCAAGATGTGCAATCATATATTTTGTTGAGATGGGAGGTCTATGAGATCACATCCCATCCTCCTCCGTCTAAATCCCAGGGGTAATTCTAACTCCTACAATTTCTCTTCAACCCTACTTGGCGAGAAGAGGACAATTATTTCTCTCTAATGCATACATCTTGGACCAACTTGGCTTCCCAGAAGGATACTTCATACATGGCACAATTTTCCCCAAGCTATGAAGAAGGCTTCTCGTATATGAGAAAGAGAAGATTATGCAAAATTAGACAAGGAATTATTGGAGGTGGAAAAGAATCTTTCAAACATTCAGAGTACCTTATACTCTGGGTTGGTTTCTTCGGTGACTCTATAGGAACTATTATCCCTTGAATAAAGAAGACACTCTCTCCTCTTGCTGTTTGGAGACTATTGTGGTTGAGCTTTAAAGAATATTCTATTAGAGATAAATCCATAGTTGACATTTTAGATCAATGTTTTGAGTCACAAATAGGACCCGTCATTAGGACAAGTTGTCGAGACAAGGTAAAGTAGGAAGACAAATAAACAAATAAAGGAAAAGAGAAATAAGGAGGAGAGGTGAAAATAGGTTATCCGAACAAGAAAAATAAAATGAAATGAAGTAATAAAATGTGGCAAAAAATAGTAATAACTAAAATCAGAAGAGAGGGAAGAACCCTAAAATCAAAAGCTCAAAGGAAAAGGAAAATGGAAAGGGACGAAACAAAGATACCAAAGTGTAAAAGGGGAAGAAAGAGGGAGGAAGGAAAAGAGAAGCAAAAGAAGAACCAAAGAAAAAGAGAGAGAGATAATGAATATAATAAAGGAAGAAAGGAAAACCCTAAATATTAAAAATCATAAAATAAATCTACAAGGGAATAAGAAGATAAAATAATGGGAGAAGAAGAGAAAGCAAATCAGGGAAGGGAAAGAGGGAAAAAAAAGAGAAAGAAAGAAAAAGAAGAAGAAAAAATAGAAGAAAAAGAGGGAAGGGGAAAAAGAAAAGAAAAAGGAGAAGTAAAGGAGGAAAGTCAAGGGAAGAAAAGAGAAAATAAAAGAAAAGTGGGGGTTAATTGTGGAAGATTAATGGTGTTGGAATTTCTAAGTCTAACCTGTTAGAAACCCTTCATGTACTTTATGATTTATTCCTACCTACTTGTTCTATTAATTAACAAGTTATTTACCATGTAAATACTGGAAATGAACACAAGTACATGCTCAACACATTACAGATCATCAACTGAAGGAAACAGAAACAAGCACACAAGTGACACCATTGTTTTCAAACTAATACCCCCAAAAAAACCCAATGCGGGAAAACTGGTGCAACTATTTGAGGGTTTAATTTATTAAGCAATTTCATGATACAATTTGGGTGCCAAATCTGGCTCACCCAACAAAGAAAAATATTGGCAGTAGTACCTCTCTACTTGGAAGCAGATATTTCGACTGAAACCCTGAATAAACACTCTGGCAACTCCACAACTCCAATATGCCTCATGAAACCCCAACGTCAGCCTCTAAGGACTGTGTCAGCGTCTCTCTGGCCCATCGTTAGCCCAACGTCACTCTGGCTTGGCCTGTGTCAGCCTCTGGAGGCACTGCGTCAGTCCTCTAGCACTCTGTGTCACCCACGCTGGCCCTCTGAGGCACTGCGTAGCTCCTGGCTAGCTTTGCGTGAACTCTTGGCTGCTTTTGCGTCCCTCTCTTTGGCTACTGTGCTAATTTTGCCAGTGCTATCTCTACCTCTTTGCTTTTGTATTCACTGCCCCTTAGCTGCAACTCTGATCAGTCACTCAACTTTCTCAGCAAACCCAACCCCAGAAAGTCGAAATCTTGATCTCTTGGTGTGTTCTCCAAGTGACCATCAAGCCTCCTCTTATACTTTTCTCGCTGACAAATCAACGTTTGAGATTAAGTCCCTAATCAACAACTAATATTAGATCTGGCTTGATCCATGACTTTTGGACCATTCTAACACAATTTTATATTAATTCACATTAGTATTTTATTTTTCCCTAAGTTTAGACTTAGGAACTCCATTAAAATATTAATTATTTTAATATCTCCCAAACTATTTAGAATTTGCCCAAACCCTTTTTGGGTATTGGATATCTCATGTGCCTTAGCCTCTCCACCAATTTTTGTGACTAGAGCACATCCGATGCTACCCCAAATCAAAAAACGGGATCCAACTTATACTAATCCAAATCCCCCATAACTGTTGAGATTGTTGGGATGTTTAATGATCTCCAATGCTTCTCTAAACTTGCGTTTGAAATAACGACCCTCCTTAGTGATGATCTTAATGTCTTCAAGGTACAAGTGGTGTTTAGTCTTGGACAAATGTTTTGCGAGAGGAGAGTGTATTCTTTCTTTTTGTATGCCAGCTCCATTCACCTTGAATATTATCTAAAGTGATCGACCAGTTTCTCCAATGTAGCACATTCCACGGGAGCAATTAATTTTATAAACTCATTTGAACTACAATTGGTCAATCTTATATTTAACAAATCTCATTTTGTGTTGGATGGTCTTGAGGGGCTTGAATGATGTTATAATTCCATTTATTTTAAGGACCTCAACGAACTATGGTGAAGGATAATAACGACGATAATAGTAGTAGAACTAATTATAATATGATGGTTAATTCCATGTGTATTGAATCTAATGATTTTTTATGGTAAAGACACTCCATGCATGTGGCTAGAAATAAGAACGTTTATGTTGATAATGATGATATTTAGTCCTTTGGCTATTATGCATTGATTGAATCATGTTGCAATGAAAATAGTAATATTCGAAAAAAAATGGCACTCCCCAGAAGCAACCAAAAGTAGGAATATTATTAGCATTTCTACTAAGAATAAGATGATTGATGACAACAACAATAGTCCTTCACTTAGTATCAATAACATTGTTATCTCTGTTCTTCGATCCTCTCGAGCTACCAAGGATATTAACACTATTGACACCACCCATTATTTAAATAATGAATAAAGAAAAAAGGTTGTCAATATCTCTACATGTGAATTAACAAGTGAAGAAGTTAAGGTGCTAAATAGAGGCTTGGGGTTTGTTATTGCCCCAAAGTGCATTCCTTTTGAGAGCATTATTTGTAGTGTGGAATATAGTTTTCAAGGATTGAGTGAGGTAGATAAACAATGTGTTCAACGTGATTGTGCACACATTATGAGGAAAGCAAAACCTATGAAGTCTAACCTAATTCACAGAAAAATGATGGCTCTTAAAAACTTAAGGAATATAGTAGTGTTATCTTGAACACTGATAAAGGGGGAGCCACAATAGTTATGGACAAAGATGATTACAACTCCAAGATGAGAGATCACCTCTATAATTGTGGTGGTTATAAGAAGATACATCGTAATCCCATTTCTAGAATTATTAAGGAGGTGAGGCATGCCATCAAAGAATCAAATCTTGATGATAATCTAAAAAAGAATTTAACTTTATGCAGTGCAATCACCTTGAGGATTCATGGTTTCCAAAATATACACAAAGAAGGAGTACCCTTGAGGCATATTGTGAACACCATTGGCTCTCCCACATAAATGTTGGCTAAATATGTCGTTGATATCCTCAGCCCTCTTCTTGGCAATACTGATTCCTTCATTAAGGATTCAAAATATTTTGTCAATCTAATTAAATATGACAAATGTGACCGTAATAATTTGTCGGTGAACTTTGACGTAGTTCCATTATTTACCAAAATTCCTCTTAATGAAGAAATAGAGGTTGTTATAGGTGTTATTGGCCCTCAAAATGCTAGACTTACTAAGATCTACCTTATATCCACCTTTTTTCAATTTCCAAGGTGAATTCTTTGAAAAAAACACTTGGGTGGCAATGGGTTCTCCCTTATCATCCATTGTCGCTAATATTTTTATGGAAATGTTTGAAAATAAGGCCACCAATACTTACCCCTTGAAACCAAAACAATGGAAGAGGTATGTTGATGACATAAACATGAAATGGCCCCATGGAAAATTAGAACTAAACAAGTTTTTGGAACATCTAAATGGAATTTCTGATGACATTAAATTCATCATGGAACTTGAAAATAATAATACAATTCCCTTTTTGGATATTCTACTCACCATAAATGAAGAGGGAAGCATTGGGCATCAGGCATACATAAATAAGATACACATTTCCAACTATATCCATGTTGATTTTCACCATCATCTTGCACAAAAGATGAGGATCCTTAATACACTAATCACTAAAGCGTCAAGATTATATGATAAGGAACATTTCCAACCAGAAATTGATCACCTTAATAGGGTTTTCCTTAGTATTGGCTACAATTAAAAGAAATTTGTAGAGCCATTAAAAGAGCCAATAAGAGCTCCCCTTCCCATGATTCTCCAGCCTCTAATGAGAAAGATTTCCTCCCATACATCCATGGTACCACTAATAAGATCAGTATGGTCCTTAAAAGAAATGGATTTATAAAACCATTTAAGCCCCTCAAGACCATTTGGCACAAAATGAGATATGTTAAAGATAATATTGACCAATTCTAGTTCAAAGGAGTTTATAAGATTAGCTACTCCTGTAGAATCTGCTACATTTGAGACATTGGTTGGTCATTTAAGATAATACTCAAGGAGCATGGGGTTGACATAAAGAAAGAAAGAATATGCTCCTTCACTCTTGTAGAACATTCGTCCAAGACTAAACACTACTTATGCCTTGAAGACACGAAGATCATCACTAAGGGCCATTATTTAAAGCACAAGTATAGAGAAGCAATGGAGATCATTATACATCCCAACAATCTCAACAGGGATGGCGGGGGGGGGGGTGTGGTGGTTGAAGTTAACAAAAGATGGATCCCTTTAGTCTCCCACAATTAATCCCCCACTTTTCTTTTCTTTTCTCTTCTTTTCTTCCCTCATTTATGTCTCCTTTTTCTTTTCTTTTTCCCCTTCCCTCTTTTTCCTCTCTTATTCTTCTTCTTTTTCTTTCTTTCTATTTTTTGTCCTTCTTTCCCTTCCCTTATTTTCCTTGTCTTCTTCTCCCATTATTCTATCTTCTTGTTCCCTTGTCGATTTATTTTGCGATTTTTAATTTTTAGGGTTTTCCTTTATTCCTTTATTATATTCATTATTTCTCTCTATTTTTCTTTGGTTCTTCTTTTGTTTCTCTTTTCTTTCCTTGACCTCTTTCTTTCCTCCCTCTCCCTTACCCTTTCCTACCTTGGTCTCTTTGTTTCCTCCATTTACCTTCTTGTTCTCCTTTAAGCTTTTGCATTTAGGGTTCTTCCCTCTCTTTCAATTTTGGTTATTACTATTTTTTGCCTCATTTTATTATTTCATTTTATTTATTATTATTTTATTGTTGGTGCGATGTATTCTCACTTCTCCTCCTTGTTTCCCTTTTATTTTATTTATTTATTTTTTTTCCTACTTTACCTTCTCTCAACAACTTTTTATGATGATGGGTCTTGCTTATGACTTGGAACATCGATCTATAAATCTCTCTTCTTGTTGGAAGAGGAATGATGGTGTCTACAAATTTGTGTCATATGACTTGAGTCTAAAGATAATAATACAAAAATTTTTCCATCAATTTGATAGTTACAGAGAGAAAAGGAACACCATATGGGAAATCAAATACAAAAGATGAAGCTTCTCTACATTACTTCAAGGAGAAAGAAGAGGCGGGAGCACATTATTTTCACTCTCTCTTTTAGGCGCCTTTGGGATGTCCTATACAATGAACACATCAAGTGGTTTCCCTGTTCCCCACATTACTAAATGATTAATTGAATGGTTATTTTACTGAGAAAGTGTCTAAATCTAAGATTCTAGAAGCTCTAAGAACCATGTAAGAATAAAAATTCCTAGGCTCGGACAATTTTATAGTCGAAATTTATTTGGGTTTTTATGACATTCTAAAGGATGATGTCCTCGGGGTGGTTCAGGAATCAAAGGAACAAGGAAAGGCCTTGAGATCTATAAATTCCACCTTCTTGATCAGTGAGCATTTGTAAAAGCCTAAAAATTAATGCCTTCAAATTCTGATCAAATTGTACTCATGTTGAAGAGCTCATTGGGATCTTTCAATGACACTTGAGAAAAGTCACATGGACAACATATGAGAAAGTTACGACATTCTGAATTTTTATTTCAATAGGTAAAAATCTAGTAGGGTGTGCCTTGTGGCAACACCACAGGAGGACACTGTAATGTTCCCTAATAATAATAAATAATATAATATATATATTAAAATATATCAAATAATAATAAATATAAAGAAAGATATAATAATAAATAATGAAGAAATATAATAATAACAAATAAATAAAATAGTAAATAACAATACAAGAGATATAAATAAGTATATATAAAAGTAAACTATAAAATAGTAACAATAAGTAAAGTTAACAAAAAGTAAAATTAAATAAGAGAGAGTTAACTAAGAGAACTATAAAAATTATAAAAATAAGTAAAGTTATCAAAAAGTAAAAATGATGAAAATAAGAAAGAAATAAATTAAGAGAAAATTTAACTTAATTAAAACTTAAAATAAAAAAAATAAAAGTTGCATGTTGACACATGGAATGTGTGCATGTGGTTCATCTTCCAATGTTTGGTCTATTTAATAGACCATGAGGAAGATGAGAGATCATTCCATCATTCCATCATCCATTCTCTTGGGAGAAAAGCGTTGTGAGACAAAAGATTCCCTAATAGTAGTGCATTGGTTGAGGGCTCGGGGGTGGCTAGTTGTAGAAAGATTATGTGCAACTGAGCCTACAGTTGGATGGAGAGTCGTCCCCCAAACTTTGTTGCGGTTAGCGGGGTTCAAATAGCGTTCAACTCCGAAATTACGAGTAAGGAATATCATCGCTACATGTAAGTTGTCTTTGCTCCTATTTCTCAAAAATTCTATGCTAATTAGTTGACTAGAGGAGTGTTGATTGTAAATCGCATAATTGATCTAATTAGTTGCATGTTTTAGTTTCAGGGTTGTTACAGACACATGGTAATACAAATAGTATGAATGTTATCATTTGGTGTGATATAAGTGTGACATGTGGTAGGGTCTGCTGACATGACCAATAGGTGGCAACACTATGATGGACATGTGGCAGTATGGTGCATGACAATTGGCCCTATCAAAAGATCACATGTGGCATAGGTGACATACTCAAAAGGGTGATGTGGCTATAGAATTGGTAGGTGAATGTGCAAGTACGTGGTTTAATCATCGACTGACATGTGGCCCAATCAATGGCTGCCATGTGGAAGCCCAAGTTGAGCCAAAATGGTCTATCCTCAGTAGAATGTTTAAATGGGGAATCAAACCATCAACAACACCAAAACAAATGGTAAGACATATTGTTGCATCAACTATGAGTTGTTGTTATGGATAGGTGGGAACCTTAATTAAGGTTTCCATTAAGGCTGAATCACAAAGATATTGGAGGACCTCTATTTCAACCCCAAGACCTCCGATATACAATGTAAATAACCTAACCACCAAAGAAAATGTAGGAATTATGTGGCACAAAAATTATTCTTTCCATAAATTTGGTCATAACAAGAATGCCACATGGGGAAGGTCATGGTCTCGAACCCATGACATTTGCATTACCAAACCAACCATTTGCTAATATGTCACAATGATGTTTCTTATTTTGGAGCCGACAACATGAATATTTTGTGGGTAAATATTTTTTATTCCTAAAAAATCTTAATAGACCATAGTCTCGACCTTGGGACTTGTCGTTATAAAACAAACACTCACATCAATGTGCCATGGGGGGCTAATTTGTGGAAGCCTATGTGTAGGTTTAGTTTTATTACAGGTTTGGATGTTATGATAGGTTAAAAACCAAGACCCAAATAGTGGGAAGGTCGGGAACCAACTCAAGGCTTGAGGTATAACATTGCAATGCTTCGCCAATGCGCCATAGTTCATATTGTGTGAAATTGTTGAACCCAACCTCTTTCTAAACCTGTTTATGCAGTGTATTTACAAATAGAGTGGTTTTAAAGCCATTTTTGAACAACCAAAGGATGGATATTGGTCCATCATAATCTATTTTAGACACTAATATCGTGGTGTAGAATGAGAAACTAAGGTAGTTACACATACTTTTAAGCAAATTGAGAGTAGGAGGAGCTTGAGAGAGATTCCATAATCTTCCTAGAGTTGGTGATAACATTGTTACAAAATTGATTTCTATGATGATGTAACAAAACATAAAAGATGCTTCACATTATAATATTGGTATGGTTGCTTAGTTGAGTGACCTCAAAGATGTGGCCTAAATCATGTGAACTCTATTATCAATTGTGCTTTTTGCTCTCTTCTTATTGTTCATTTCTTCAAGGCTCTTATAATTTTTCATTAAGTTTCATAACTCAAACTAAGTTGACTCACACTTGAAGATTAATGCAATTAGTAAACAAATTTCAAATTAAGTTTGGTATCAGAGTAGGTTTGACAATATTTGCAAGTGTGCAAGACAAACATGGGAAAAGCATTGAAGCAATAAAGATTTCAGGAGCTTTAAAATTTTAACCATCATATTCAAGAGGAAAAAATTGAATTGAGAAGGTTATTGCAAATCTCAAAAGACAAGAAGCAAGAGCTACAATATAGATTGTTGCTTCATGGTGAATTTCTACTTTGAATCATCCAAGGGATGGAACTTCCGTTGTAAGCTATGGAAGAAAAATTGATAAAGTTTTAGAGTGTTGGAGGAGTGAAATGGAAAGGAGAGACTACCTTTCTTAAAAACCATCTTCTACACCTGATAGATAAATTGTTATTAAGTTGTGCAACATAAGTGACTATTCTTGTTCTCTTTCCTCCCATCAAGGGGATGCATCTCTTGGTGCATTTGAGAAACATAGTTAGGGTGTTGGTTTTAAGTTGCTAACTAGGATGGGATTTCGAGGAAATGGCGTTGGAATCAATGACTAAGATATAATGAATCCCATAGAGGTTGTGGAAAGACCTCAATATGTAGGTTTGGAATATGACGAAGGAAGAGTTGAAGAATGCTCCGAGTTTACTAAAGAAGGACATGCCTCAAAAGAAGAGCCTAAACCAGTACAAGAGAAGCTCATGCCAGGTGAAGATCCATCACTTCATGATATTGATAAAGAATGCAAAACATCTCCAAAGAGAGATGACCGTTCCACAACAAGAGTGAAGATAGTTTCTCCTCGTGAAACTTGCACTCATGAAAGGTATGATAAGCATGACTAATCCAATGTTTTCTTTGATTATAAGAAAAATAGCAATGTGATACATAGGTTATGGGATGAATTTTGATGTACTTTTTACGGATTACATAACCATTGTGTAGTCAATTGTTGGAAACAAAATTCTTTGAATAGGAAGGTCATGTCAACCGGGAAGGAGACAAGACATAAACACCCTTTTTCAAGGCTGAATATGGCGAATGAAAAGGACTTATAGTCAAAGAGATATTGCACTCATTGTAATACAAGTGGTCACTGGATTGATGAATGTGTTAATTTCAATAGCAATACATTGTTCTTTGCTTTGATAATTGCAATTCATCATTAATACATTAAGTTCACCCCATATCATCATTACATTATCAGATCTACACCATTATTCATCAAAATATGCAATTATATAGAAAGAACAACGTCATCATCATCAATGCAACAGAACATAAAAGGAACAGTAGAAGAAAAACATGCACACACATAGAGACACCAAGATTGGTCCAAGACTAGGGCAAAACCCACTATGGGGAAAACCCTTGCAAATCTTCTTCTTCTTAGATTGTCATCAAATGATGTAGCAAAAGAAAGTACAATGATCCATAACTTTATCTATGTAGAAAAACAATAATGATATCCATGAAATAGATCTAATCATGCTTGAAATCAAAGCCCTCATACTGATGGTTGTAATGTGTTGTCACAAACTGAAGTGAACTAATGTATACTGTTGTCATTGTACTGAACACTACTGATCACTATTTTTATTGAGCGGAGACTTTGGAAAACTGAAATATCATCTTTGAGTTTTGGATATATGGAGGAGTTGTGTGAGTGCCTATTATAGCCTTGGACGCTCTCTGAGAACTGTGAGCCATTGACTATGGTAGCCCAAACGCTCCCATACCATTCTCTGCATGTGTTAGGGTACAAACTCATCATATCTACTAAAATACCCTTGGTTGCTTCGTTGAAGATACTATGCGTGCGTCTGGGACAACTAATTTGAATTTGGAATATTAGATTTCTATGCTAAGATCCTCATCAGCATACAAAAATGTGCTTAAAGTTTGTACTCCAAAATAGCAAGTAAAAACATGAATTTTTATGTGTGTTTTCTTAAGTTAATTTCATGAAAAACTTTAAACATGAAATGAAAAAACTAAATGGAAACACGCATCAACCAATAATACACCAACCATTGTTAAATGAGTTCACTCCTCCTCAGCTACATCTCCTTGGATTAGCTCAAACGGCATGACCCCTTTTCATTATGCTCAACGTCTAGAAAAATAAGAGTACATAAAACAAATGGAATGGTTAGTTTCTCCTTCAAAGAAACAACTTCTCCAAGAGTTCTCACTCCATACACATGTTAACCTATAGTCAAACATGTAAACCTTCAGCAAATATAGGCATCTTACACCAAGACCCCATACTATAACTTCAAAGAGCATAAACAATACCACAATCCACTTGAAGTACATAAACAAGTCTCTTATCTAAAACACATATAGAGAAAAGAGGAATAAAAGCTACAACACTGATGTAATGGTTGTTGCAAAAAGCACATGGAGGCTGGAAAACCCTTGCAAGGTCATCTCCATCTTCAAACTCCTCCCTAAACTGAACCAACACTCTGGTTGACCATGACACAAATAGGCTTCAATTTGCAAAAATCCTATCTAGAAGTACTCCTTTGATTCTAAAACCTACTCCAATGAGTCTAGAATGCCAAAAAATGGCTACCTAACCTCTTTTTGCATCCATTTTGGTCAAAAACTAGAGAAGTTATGACCTCTCCTAATTTCTCCACTATTCGCTCTACAATTTCCACAAAATCTAGCATCATCCTACGATTTCGCACCATTTTCCACTGACGAAGTGACAAATTCCCTAAATTTTGAGCAGACTTCTAGGATTGTTAATTTTTCTGCCGAGGCCTTAGAATCAAAAGTTTGGTCATATGCGGACCATGCGCCCAAGGGCTAGCCCCTGACATTGGCCCCCACGCTCTGGCAGTCACAGTAAATGCTAGCGGCTTAGCTTCGCGTGTTCACATGTGGAGCTTGGTCCGGTGGTTAGGCGGTGATTGTCACGGTCACAACAAACAGTTAATAGAGCATTCACATGTGGATGTTATGTCTGGGTGTCAGTGGTGGTGGTAACCTTGACGGTCACATTAACTATCTGCGGTGGGCGGTTATGGTGATCACATGGGGGGAGGGGGTAGTTAAGTCCGCCCGACCCCCCAACCTTGGTGGCAATACATGTTATATAGAACCCGTCACCCATACATGTTAAGAAACATTGCCTGGGCGCATTAGTGAGTTCTTTGGTCTGTGATGTGGGAGGTCGCGGGGTCAAGCCTGACCTCCACCCTATCCGCCATGCCAAATTTTTAATAGGCCATTAGGAGGACACGTGGTGGCCTCCGACTTAGCCACATGTCACCTCCTCATTGGCCAAAAGAATAAGACTCATGGACCAATAGGATGATGCCACCAAAATATAATATTCCAAGAATATTCCCCTTCCCACCTAGGTGGTACAGATGCCTAGTCAGCATCCCTCTCATCCACTTGCAAATCTTTTACCTATTTGACAAAGTGAACAAATCGTGTTTCTGGGAGCATACATGTCCATTTTGCGTGAAACGAGTTGTGCTGGATTCAAGACAACGAGATCTATATGGTTGTTCAGGTTCCACACCATTCTAACAAATTTGATTTTTTAGTAAATTTTGACCTCCTGATCACTCTTCCCCACTGAAAAATTTTGGTCTCCAAAATTTCACTTTCAATTGTTCGACATTTGAAGGTACATTTCCTTCATTTTTCCAAACATTATCCAATTGATGATTGTAGTGCCTTGACTTGTACTTGTCTTGGCTCTTTCTCAAGCTGAACTTGAAATATAACCTGACCAAAGAATTCAAGTTCAATGTTCTTCTTGGCTTTTCCATGTCGCTATGGCCATCCACAACAACATCCTTCCCAAGAAGAAATCACATGGTGCTCTTCTGCAAAATCCTTATCAAGGATAAGATCCCAAAAATACTTTGACAAATGAACCAAAACAAGTTTCACATAGTGAATACTTGTATAACTTGAGTGGTTAACACATTTGTAATATATTGAATGTGCTGCAACTAATCATACAACAATTTTAAAAATGCTTTCTTAAACTACAAATGTAAATGCATTTTACAAGATGGAATAAACTGGACTCCCAAATTTTCCATTCAAATTGACTATCAACAAGCCAAACTAGCATAACAATGTCCAAAGAAAACATTGTTGCATATAAGTGATTTGTTTATGAACATCACTTTCACAAATTGTCCAACTATGGGGATATGAAACTAGTGCAAAACAAAGATTTACAAACTTTAGTTCTACAAATAGTTCGCCCATTTCTTACCCAACCAGGTAAATGAACCCTCTATTTGAACTTTTTCTTCTTGTGAAGTTGCTTCAGCGATGGTCGCATCTTGCACCACCTTTTCTTTTATCGCTTCCTCTTCTAGTGCTTTCATAATTTGCTTGCCCTTGCCAGGATGAAGTTGTGGAAACAATTTCCAACACTTCTCGACCCAATGCCCACTAATATTGAAATGTGTGCAAAAGTTCTTTTGAGCTTCTCTTAGCTCACATGTCTTTAACCTTGGATGAGATTTTCCCTTTTCGGTCTCAATTCCATTAGACATGAACATCTTCTTGATGATTTCTTTCCTTTTATCGCACTTATATACACAATGGTTAGATGAAAGGAAAAAGGTGCATGGAAACACATTCCTTAACATGTTATTCAAATCAACATGTTGTTTTCCATTATGAAAAGCATTTGAATTAACAGGACGATTATACCTCTTTTTGTAGTCCTTTGGCTTACGCTCTTGCGTGAGGAACTTGCATGGAAAGAAGAACTTAGTTTTATTTATTATTCAACTTGTTCATATCTCTTTGGATATGTTTTGCACTTCAAGTCCTCCTTATTCTTGAGGAACCAAGCAGGTATCAACTCTAGATACAAATCCCAACATCTTGCCTCCTCATGTCCTCTCTTATGGCAAAAGGAACATGATACCCAAGAGTTGTCGCTAGAAGACCATTCTTCTTTTGTAACATAGCCTAAACCTTCACATTTAGGCCTCTCCTTTTCCTCAATTGGATTTTTAATGCCTTGATGGTTCACTCCAATGCCTCCTCCCTTGTAATCCAACTTGGTCCAGAGCTTGGATCCAATGCCTTTACTATGTTTTTCAAAGGATGCAAATGAATTTACATCAACACTTTCATATAAATAAGAAGCATGTAAATGCTTACCATTTGCCTCATATTTTAATTGACATACAAAGATGTTTTCAAACTCTCTTTTGATTCTAGATGTTCTCTTGGACTCTTTGGCTCTCTTCTTTCTGTTCCTTGAATTTGGGTGCTAATAAAACCTCATCCTCCACATCATGTGGACAAAAGGTACAAACTTGTCCATCTACCTTCTCTTAGGGAATTTCTACACTATAATTTTTCATAAGAGTTGTAGAAAAACGTGAATATTGTGGAGAAAATGGTGGTTTAATACCATTCTTGTTACCTTCTTCCTTTAGAGAACATTATCCTCTTGGAGGTCTAGATCTTTCACCTTGCAATTTGGTATTCCTCTCTTGATAAAGGAATTTCACCATTTCTTCCATGTCTAAGAAAACCTTTCTAAAAGCTTTCACATCCTCTGACATTCTTTCAGGATCTCCTCCATGGGACATGCTTTGCTTGAAGCTTCTACTACAACTTGAGGTAGAACTGGTGGTAGAGATTATAACAATCTTTCTCTTCTTTCCAAAAACCTTCTCCTCACTTGAGCTTCAAAACACATTCTCTTGCAACCAATAGTCAATTCCTCCTTGCACAAATCAAACTAGTGCTCTGATACCAACTTGATCTAAATTTGGAATATAATATTTCTATGCTAAGATCCTCATCATAATACAAAAATGTGTTTGAAGTTTGTACTCCAAAATAGCATGTAGAAACATGATTTTTTATGTGTGTTTTCTTAAGTTAATTTCATGAAAAACTTTAAACATGAAACCAAAACACTGTATGGAAGCATGCATCAATCAGTAATACACCAATCATTATTAAAGGAGTTCACCCCTCTTGGGCTACATCTCCTTGGATCAGCTCAAATGACATGACCCTTTCTCATTATGCTTAATGTCCAGAAAAAGAAGAGTACATAAAGTGCTGAAATGGAACGGTTAGTTTCTCCTTCAAAGAAACAACTTCTACAAGAGTTCTCACTCCATACACATGTTAACATAGAGTTAAACATGTAAACCTTCAGCAAACATAGGCATCTTACACCAAGACCCCATACTTCAACTTCAAAGAGCATAAACAGTACCACAATCCACTTAAACTACATAAGCAAGTCTCTTCTCCAAAACACATATAGAAAAAAGAGGAATAAAAGCTACAACACTGGTGTAATGGTTGTTGCAGAAACTGTATGGAGGCTGGAAAACCCCTGCAAGGTCATCTCCATCTTCAAACTCCTCCATAAACTGAATCAACACTCTGGTTTACCATGGCACCCATAGGCTTCAATTTGCAAAAATCCTATCTAGAAGTGCTCATTTGATTCTAAAACCTACTCCAATGAGTCCAAAATGTCCAAAAATGGCTACCTAACCTCTTTTTGCATCCAATTTGGTCGAAAACTGGAGACGTTATGACCTCTCCTAGTTTCTCCATTATTCACTCTACAATTTGCACAAAATCCAATATCATCTTACAATTTCACCCCATTTTCCACTAACGGAGCGACAAATTCCATGGATTTCGAGTGAATATGTAGAACTGTTAGTTTTTGCACCAAGGCCTTAGAACCAAAAGTTGGGTCATATGGGGACCATGCACCTAGGGGCTAGCCCTCGATGTTGGTCCCCTCCCTCCGGTGGTCATGGTAAATGCTAGCGGCTTAGCTTGGCGTGTTCACATGTGGAGCTTGGTCCGATGGTTAGGCGGTGATGACTATTGGCTGCGGTGACTGTCGCGGTCACAACAAACAGTTAACAGAGCATTCACATGGGGATTTTATGTCTAGTGGTTGGTGGTGGCGGTGAACTTGGCAGTCACATTAACTGTCTGCGGCAGGTGGTTATGGTGATCACATGGTGTTGGGGGGGAGGGGGGGAGGAGGGCAGTGAAGTTCGCTTGATCCCCCAACCTTGGCAGCAATAGACGTTAAATAGAACTCGTCACCCACATATGTTAATAAAAACTACCTAGGGGGGTTGGTGATTTCTTTGGTCTATGCTGTGGTCGCGGGGTCGAACCCAACCTCCGCCCTGTCTGCCATGCCAAAAATTTAATAGGCCATTAGGAGGACATGTAGCGGCCTCTGGCTTAGCTACATGTCACCTCCTCATTGGCCAAAACATTAAGACACATGGACCAATAGGACGATGCCACCAAACAAAGTATTACATGAATATTCCAAGAATAATTCCCTTGCCACCTAGGCGGTCTGGATGCCCAGTCAGCATCCCTCTCAGCCACTTGTAATTTTTTTACCTATTTGACAAAGTGAACATATCACATTTCTAGGAGCATACGGTGTTCGTTTTGCACGAAACAAGTTGCACCAAATTTAGGACGGCGATATATACACAGTCGTTCAGGTTCCACACCATTAGGGAAAAGTTTAAGCTCTTGATCAATAACTTGGATGCTCTCAAGACCACTTTGTGCGAGCATCCGAGGATCGACACCTCCAGATCTGCCTCTGAAGTCCTGGACGCTCCCATAAGCATCTGTTCCAGCATCTAAGGATCTCTTAACGCTGTGCTGGCCACTATATGTCAGTGTCCAGGGACTAAAATGTCATGTTCTGTGCCAGCATCCAGAAACCAGAAAACCCTAACTCAAAGCGAACCTCACACCTGTGATTTCAAACCCTTGCACGAACTCCTTCCATCAAACTTGTGCGAACCAAGACAAAAGAGAAGAGAAGATAAGTTGATCAAATGTGTCCAAATGAGCTTGAGGTCTCTTCTATTTATAGGATTTCTTGAGGTTCCACTTGGGGTTAAGGCTGACCCAAGCAGTTACCCTTGTGGTTAGGGTCGACCCATTCCATTATACATGTATGCATAAAATAATCCAAAGCTCAACTTCTTTTTGACCAAATTGGGTGATATTTAGGTTGATTTTGGTCCTCTCGAAAAGAGGAAACTAATGCAATCATCATCTCAATCATTTGAGCTATCCAAGGTGGAATTTTACTGAAGTTGAAACAATTAACACTTTGTCTCAACTAGGGAGAATTCTAGTTGCCAATTATTGTCCATTGATCAATATGTTATTATGGAATCTTCAAGTGTCATCACGTATCATCATAGGTCATATTTGTCATGTAGTCATCATGCCATGTCCGTCTCAAGTGTCTCGCCATCACAAATCATCATTGTACATCTTGATCAATCCTTTGCTCATTCTTTCTTATCTCTTGATTCTTCCTGATCATATGCTGAACATTCTCGAATCTAGAAGAAGAATAATTTGTTACCAAAGGGGAGATTAAGATACCACCCTCTATTCATCAAGTTGCTACCTGGAATCTCTACCAGCGCACTACTACCCAGAATATCATCATCAATTTTCATCAAAGAGCATATCATCAAGTAGAACATCTCAACCTAGAACCACATTGGGGAATACATCTCGAACTAGAATATCATGGGGGAGCTATACATATACAATCCCATATATAGAAATAGGATATCCAAACACACAGGGGAGCATATCTCGACCCTGGGATCTCATCAGAGAGCCTACCCTATGAAGATAAGGGAGTGAGATTCTCCAATCCTATGGGTAACAGATAGGGGTAACACCCTATTGTCCAGATTTCCCTCAACCCCAAGAGTCCTCTATCTCAATTTCTTACCCTGGGAGCTCATACAGGGAGGAACAATTGGCTCAGTGTCCTCGATCAATGCTGCTCTCATCATACTCAAATTTGGTATCAACTTGTTTCAATAGCAGATGTTTCCTGTTCATACAGGACATCAAATCAAATATCATGTCATAACATAAATAATCATATAAATCACAAAATCATACCATAATCATCCTCCCTCTCAAGGAGGTGTTAACCACAAACCTAAGATTGTTTTGAACAATTGCATTGTCTCAATATATGAGAGTATCTCGGTCCCAACGATAAATATAGGAATTTCTACTAATCGGATCACAATGTATCCATGTCATATCCAGATCATTCTCAAACAGCTTTTTAAGGAGCTTCTCCATCCTGCCTCACAGCTAGCCATGCTAGCCATATCGTACTCATCCTCAATCTCACTATGGATCTCTCATCCAACATATCATGGCAGATCTAATACTAAAGCAACATTGAAATGTTCTTAACAACAATAATCTCAAATATCAACAATACATCAAGGCAATCACATATCATAGGAGAAACATCTCATCCTCAAAAATAGAATACCTTATGCAGATATTTCAAAGCATGCTCGGTGGCAACTCTATGTGAATGAATCAACTCAATCATGAATTTATTCACGTTCTATGCACATCATATATATACAGATGGATGTTCAAAATGAAACATCAATGCTTCAATCAACATTCAGATGCCATGTCATGTTCAACAACATATTTCAACTTCAAATCGGAGTATCCAAGGATTTGAATTTTCATTATTCAAAACATTTTCCAATAGCTTTGCAATATATAATTTCTTTTATAAATTCCATAAATTGATTCATCATGCCATGATACATCATTTCGAGCTTTAGAAGCTATCTCCCTCTGATTTAGATCATCAAAGGCTCATTAGCTATCAAGGGTAGACCATCAGGATATAAAACCAAAACCATAATCAAAATCAAATCCATACCTTGGAATTCATCATCCTCACTTCAACACATAACTGTCAAATATAGACATATATGGATGGAGGAGATTTCTGCATGCAATGCTCTAAGCATAATTCCTTGCTAAGCTAACATAAATCAATGTTGTACCATCACATCAACATAGTCATATCACCAAGTTTAGTAGTCATATCACAACCATTATCAAAGCCATCAATATCACAGTATCAATACTTTTAACCGAGTGAGAAGGAGAGATCATATCAAGTCATGAATTCATTTATTATCATGCCAACAAGTTTTAACCAATCACACAATATATATCCAAACTTTATCAGGTCATTCTCATAATAATAACATAAGTCATTTATGTCGCTAGGTGCAAATGCATACACCAAGGATGATTCATGCAGGTTTCAATTTTATGCTGAATCACAACTATCAGTACTTCAACCATTGTGCTAGGAACGAGGAGGCCAATTCAAAAAACATTTTTCTGAATACCCACATAAGTCATTGATATTAGGGCAAATCAACAATAGTTAAATCAGATCATTAGACATCAACTCAAGTCGAAATTTACTATCATATAGAGATTTATAGTCAAAGCATATCTCAATCATCAATTCAAAGTTATTGTCAAGCATCATGACAGAACACTAAACACTGCTTATCTATATCAATCAGCCACATCATGCCATCTTCTTGTAGCACAAACAAAGTGACATATCTATATGTATGTCTTGGTCACCTGCAAACACAAGTTCAATATGCATGTTCATGTTATGGCAAAAATTCAAGATTTTTCTACTTGCAGATCTTGTTGTTATCTGCAACACATCTATGGAACTCACATTTTCTAGGTGAACATCTGATTTCATGCAAGATACTTCATTTTTATTTGATCAACAATTTAACCCAAAGAATTTAGAAATCAAATTATAGTGGCAAAATATGTCTGAGACACCTTGGTTCAGAGTTCAAACAACTTCATAAAACTGTAGTCAAACCCCTTGATGCTCCCTTCAGGTTATCATGGGAGCTTCTATAGCTGCTTGAATGCTCTCTAGGCCTTAGCATGCGTGCGTCCAGGGACGAGATCTCCCAGTTTTGTGATTCTGTCCAGAGCATAAACCCTACTTTCTATACATGCTCCAGATATGAGATTTTGTAGCAAATTAATACTATCAAATGCACATAAACCATACTCCAACAACACATGAATGCAAATAGTAATATGAGTAAGATTCTTGAGAAGATATTCTCCCTCTGACTGGGAGTCTACTTCATTCAACTTCATCCATGTCATCAACATGTCTTGACTAGAGTCAAGCAACAAAAGATTTGTTAGTTCATAAACATATATCTATCATGGTTATCAGAATCATGACATCAACCTTTCGCCAAAGGTTAGACTCAAAGCACCATATAGATGCAACATCATATCTCAAATATTATGAACACAATAACACTTTCTATAAAGTCACTTCATCAAGTTATGCCGTCAAGATAAGACCACAGGTAGTAAGAGATCCAGAATATCAATCTCATAGTTATACCTCTAACATCAAGGTTACCATGCTTATCAACTTATAAATCTTTATCAAAACAACAAGAGTGTTAATCTCTCTTTCCATATGCTTTCATCATGATTATCACAAGCATTACCAATAGAATCATGTATAGGAGTCAATGAGCTATCCTTCTATATGAAATTCATCATGAAAAGTATTAAGAGTATCATTTACTAGAGTCAGGGTGCTAGCCTTCTTTATAGGATCAAGATGGCCAACTGATGGATGTTAGCCAATCATTAAGTGTATCAATGTATCAACATTAGATAGGCTCGTATAATTCAAGAAGATCAAAATGTTCAACACCAAGTGCATCATTTCATCATAGAAAACATAGATCCAAGTCACTTTCATATGCATGTGTGAGCCATTAAAGAAAGAAACATTCTCATCATACCTTAGGGATTACCGAGCCAATCGATGAAACACAACATACCAAGAATACCTTTGCACCTTCTTATTATACATAGGCCGCTTGAAGCACTTTGTCATCTTTTCATCAAGTACCTCTTTATCTCTTTCCAGATCTACATCTCAAAATGATCCTCAAGAAGGATCTACTTATCACATCTCATCAAGGAGATTAGAAACATCCATATACTCAAATACATATGCATGAAGTACAAGCAGTAAACATAATCATGAGATCCAAAAATAAGAGGCATCATAAGTCAAGAAATACTCATCTTCAATGAGAGGTGACCCTCTCCCTCTTAAACCAATCTTCAAGAGCCACCAATGTCCATGGTCCATATACCAATGGTGCCTTCAATTATCCAACCAAGTCTACTAGGGATTATCCCATCTAGGGCTTCATCAAATCTTTTTCAAGTGCTTGATCATCTTCACATTTACCAACTAGGTTTGATATCCCATATTGTTTACATAAACCAGGGTTTTCTCTCCAACCCTAACCTTATAGAATCCATCAAACTCTAGTAATCAAGTTGCCTATGGTTTTCTTCAAACCCTAGAATTATTTTAGGTCTCCACCATCCACTTCTTGCTTCCATCAAATTTGTCATCATCGGGGTCATCTCCATGAATTTTCTTCAACCCAGCTCCGATTCCATGTTAATTTTCCATAGGGCTACATTGTTCTTTGCTTTGATAATTGCATTTCATCATGAATACATTAAGTTCGCCCCATATAATCATTACATTATTTAGATCTACACCATTATTTATCAACATATGCAATTATATAGAAATAACAATGTCATCATCATCAATGCAGCAGAACATAAAAGGAATAACAGAAGAAAAGCATGCACACACATAGAGACACTAGGATTGGTCCAAGGCCAAGGCAAAACCCACTATGGGGAAACCCTTGCAAATATTCTTCTTATTAGATCATCATCAAATGATGCAACAAAAGAGAGTACAATGATCCATAACTTTATCTATGCAACAAAACAATAACGTTCTCCATGAAACAAATATAATCATGCTTGAAATCAAAACCCTCATACTCATGGCTATAATGTGTTGTCACAAACTAAAGTCAACTGTTGTATACTGGTGTCATTATGCCGATCACTAATGAACACTACTGTCATTTAGCAGAGACTTCGAAAAACTGAAATCTAATCTTTAAGTTTCAGACGTAGGGAGGAGGAGTTATACGAGCGTCTATAACAGCCTTAGACGCTCTCTGAGAACTGTGATCCAACGATTGTGGCAGCCTAGATGCTCCCATACCATTTTGTGCATGTGTTCGGGGACCAACTCATCAGATCTACTAAAAAATCCTTGGTTTCTCCCTTGAAGATAGTATGCATGCGTCGGGGACAACCCAGACGCTCTTAGGACCACTTTGTGTGAGCGTCTAGGGACCGACACCTCCAGATCTGCCTGTGAAGCCTTGGACACTCCCATAAGCCTCTATGACATCGCCCAAGGCTCTTTGGACGCTATCATGACCAATGTGTGCCAACTTCCATGGTCTAAAATGTCGTGTTTTGTGCCAGCGTCTAGAAACCATAAAACGTTACTCGGAGCAAAACTCACGCCTGTGATTTCGGACCCTTGTGCGAACTCCTTCCATTGAACTTATGCGAACCAAGACAAAAGAAAAGAGAAGATAACTTGATCAAATGTGTCCAAATGAGATTGAGGTCTCTTCTATTTATAGGTTTTCCTGAGGGTCCACTTGGGATCAAGGGTGACCCAAGTAGTTACCCTTGTGGTTAGGGTCGACCCATTCCATAATACATGTATGGATAAAATAATCTAAAACTCAACTTTTGTTTGACCAAATTGGGTGATATTTAGGTCGATTTTGGTCCTCTCGAAAAGAGGAATCTAAAGCAATCATCATCTCGAGTGTCTAAGTTGTTCAAAGTGGAATTTGACCAAAGTTGCAATAATTAACAAAATGTTGGAAACTCCATTAATAACTTCATCCCAAACAGGACAAGAAAGTTGTACAAACACCCACGAAGAAGGAAGTAGAAGATGAAAAAGTGAAGCACACAATAATAATCCAAGAGTAATTTCATGAATAAACTTAAGCCAATAAAGGAGAATCCATTAGTCTAGTTCGATAAGGAATGGGTAGCCTATTCGCAGATTTAGTTGCTTTAAACTTTACAAACCTCACATGTTGTGTATGGGATTCCTATAAGGGCAAAGTGTACAAAGTATGACGGGTTATAACATCACTTATTACGCAACATAGTTTTTTATACCTTTTGAGAGTGTACAAATGAGAGATAAGTCAATCCATGTATGTAGACTTTTGGTGGACCAAAAATACTTTTGTAGGGAGATTTGATCTGTGAGGATCTCTAAAACCCTAAAATTTTGATGTCTTCAAATTCTGGTGAATCTTTTCTCATGTCAAATAGCTCCTCGAGAGTTGGTCGAGAAACTTGAATGAAGTAAAATGGACATCATATGAGAAAGTTATGGTGTTTTGAAGTTTTGGTTCAACAGAAAAAAAGTTGGTGGGGTGTGTCACATAGAAGTATGGACAATACATATGTTGACAAGTGGCATGAAAAGAGTGTGACATGTGGTAGGGTCTGCTAAAATGGGAAATAGGTGGTAGCACTAGGGACGGACATGTGGTAGTGATCCAGATCTTAGGGGCTAAGATCCAAGAGCTAAGAATGGTGAGAGAGGAGGAGATAAAGCATACAAATATGATGTGAAACTAATCAAAAGGACATTGATAAAAATACAAGAACTTAAATACATCACAAAAATATGAATGTTCCATGGCCTCTGCAGCAACTCATGTTGCTCTAAAAAACCCTTGGCATCCTTTATGGCCCTCTGCACTTGGTATTCTCACATTCATTGTTATTGTAGATTTATACAACCATGTTATATCTTAAAAAAATTGTATGAAACACATAGAAACATGCATGACCTCATTTCAGGCATTTCTTAGCATGCCCATGGTGGTATGGCTGCCATAGAAGCACAATGATGGATGAAACGCAGAGTAGCAATCTTGAACAAAATTCATGAAAGTTATATGACCTCCACAAATAATTTCAAAAGGTGAAAAATATCTTATTTGAAAGTATTTTATAATAGCCCAAATGGGTATTTTACAAAATTTGATTTCGTTTCTTGGTTTGAGAGATATGAGCGGTTTAAGTTACACATGTATGTAACATCATACAACCACGCGTAGGAATCATTTTCTCACTCCACAAGTCATAAGAGTGGAAATATGTTATATCAATGGAAATATCTCTTCAATACCTCAAATGGGTCTTCAACGAAATTTGATTTCAACAACTATCGCAGAAGTTATTAGTAAAGTTGCAGTAAGAGGTCTATTGCTAGAAAAATTCAAAAGAAAAAAAGAGGGAAGAAAACCATGGTTTTGGGTCATCCGCAAACCCACGATTATGGGTAAACCACAAAAACTCTTCTATTCATTGAAATTAGCACATTGTAATAATGATGGTTATGGGTCATCCACAAACCCATGATTATGGGTTAACAACACAAAACCCTTCTCTTCATTGGCTCATGGCATATTGTAATCATGATGGTACGTTAAACATAATGGGAGCCCTCTTTTTTCTTTAGCATTTACAATGATGGGGACCATCATTTTCTAAGGGGGAAGGATTGATCCAAATCTTAAGGGGGCTTATAACTTAAGGTCACATGTATAAGTCATAACGTCATTTTTTTGTAAAAGGGAACTTAATCGACATGTAACTAATGGGTTCAACCCTAACCAAAGTTGATTCCGTCAACAAGATATCTTATAAGAAGGGAATAGGAAGAGAGTGAAAGTTGAGGACGAGAGGTCCCAAAATTAGCCTCATTGCACGTAATGGTTCTTCTTAATGAAATTCTTCTTCTTCTCCAATTTTGGCTCTTTCTCTTCATATTTTTGGGATGTATTTCAATTCTTGTATTTTTATCAATGTCCTTTTGATTAGTTTCATGTCAGATCTGTATGCTTTCTCTCCTCCTCTCTCAACATTCTTAGCTCTCGAATCTTAACCCCCAAGATCTGGACCAAGTAGTATGGAGCCTGACAACTAACCCTATTAGAAGGCGACATGTGGCATAGGTGACTGACTTATCAGGGTGATGTGGCTAAAAACGTGGCAGGTGACTGACTTAGCAGGGCGACATGGCTAAAAATGTGGTAGGTGACTAGGTAGGTACGTGGTCTAATCGTTGACTGACATGTGGCCCAATTACTAACTGCCATGTGGCAAACCAAATCATGCCAAAATGGTCCTATCCATTATAGGTCGTTGTTATGGATAGGTGGGAATATTTATTTGAGGTTTCCATAAATAATGAATCACAAAAATATTGGACTGTGGATTCAACCCTAAGACCTCTGGGATATAATGCCAATGACCTAACCACCAGAGAAAAAGTAGGATTTATGTGGCACAACAAGAATTATTTATAATTTTTGTTGTAACGAGAATGCCACATTGAAAAGTCATGGGCTTGAGCCTGTGATATATCCTTACCAAACCAACCATTTGCTAATATGTCACAACGATGTTTCCTATTTTTTGTTTGACAACATGAATATTTTTTATGTTGTAAATATTTTATAATCCCAAAGAATCTCAAGAACCCGTGGGGTTGACCCTGAGACTTGTTGTTATAGAGCAAACACCCTGACCAATGCACCATAAGGGGTTAAGTTATGGAAGCCTATGTGTAGGTTTAATTTTACTACAAGTTTGTTATTATGACAAATTAAAAACTAGCACTCACACATTGGGAAGATTAGGATCAAATTGGAGGCTTGGGTTACAACATTACACTACTTTACCAATGTGCCACAATTGATATTGTGTGAAATGGTCGAACTCAACCTTTTTTTGAACTTGTTTATGCAATGTATTTACAATTAGAGTGGTTTTAAAGCCATCTTTTAACAACCCAAGGATGGACACTTGTCTATCATAATTTTTGTAGGAGACCAATGTGCCAAGGATCTGTTGGTGGAAAAAGTGTGCAAAGAAAGGGTAGTTTTGTTCTAAAATACAATAGGTGTAGAATAGGAAACTAAGATATTTTCAGACACTTTCAAGTAGATCGAGACTAGGAGGAGCTTGAGTTTAGTGCCACAATCTTCCTAGAGTTGGTGATAACATTGTTGCATATTTTTATTCCATGATGATATAACTAAGCATATGTTGGGAATCATGAATTACTGGGGGGGGGGGTGAATTAGTAATTATAATTTTTGCAATTCCTTTACACAAATTATTCAAATAATTACAAGCAAACACACAACAAGAATGCATTCACAATTTGTACACAGTGATTTTAACGTGGAAACCCTTCCGGGAGAAAAACTACAGAAGATTTGTTTGTATTATGATATAAGTTATGAGCACTAACTCGATATACATTAATTATTTGTGAAAACCAACTCATAGGAGGCTACAACCCCCTCAGATTTGCAAGCACCGATTTGCTTAGAGGCACCAACCTGTTGAAGCCCTGAAAATCGGTTCAACAACAAGGGGGATACCCGCCCAGTCCGGACCTTGATTGGCAGCTCCTTTTCCGTTTGGTATAGCGGGTCCGACTGGGGATAATGGGACTAGTTTCCCAATTTGTGTGTGTGTGTAAGATTGATTGATGCTTGTGGCTTTAAAAGATTCTAAATGAGATAATCTACTTCTAATTCTAATCTAATGATATGCAATTGTATTCTAAAAAGGCAACGACATCTAATATCTATACTAACCCGGGGTAAGATTTTTATGCGATCTAAAATGATTTCAAATAACAATTGGTAATAAAGATCATTCATCTGTTATAAGAAAAGAATTCAATATAGATGAACTACTTTGCATAAAAAGTTAGACGAAACAGGTGTGAGAAGCATATCGCATAGTAAGTTGTTCACATATCAAGCACAAATAAATAGCTATCACCGTACAAAATTGCCAAACGATAACTCAGGAATTCAAGCATCAACATATAAACAACTAAGCTTAAATATCACTCTAACACAGGAGATAGAAATAGTTAAGAGATAGAAGTACCATTTATAACTAGTTCTACTCATGAGCTTCAAGCGATAACGATTTATCTCTTCTCAATATGACATCAACCAAGAGTACAGAAGTGCAACATCAGTAGCAGATATCAGATGCAAAAATTAATAAACCCTGTTCCATTCATTCACCAAAACCTCCTCGGAGGGTGCAAAAGTGCATGTTCTGAGGACAAGCATTTGATAAATTTCTGGACCCTTCTCTAAATGCATGAGAAGGGTTTAAATACTACTAACTATGTCTAAAAATAACTTATTTACAAAAATTTAGGATACGGTTTAAATGACCGTCCTTTTTCTAGGCAAAATAAAATAAAACTATTTCTAAAATTAAATCTAAAACTAACTATTTCTGTATTTTCTCCTTAATGTCGCAAGCATTCAGCATTTGCTTGATATGAGTCAGTTGGTTGAGTTCAGCCTTTAAATGTGTTGCAAAAGGGAATCAGCAAGAGCTGGCACCATCTTTTTGGTACTGGGCTTACAGGAGACTGAGCAATTAGAGGCTTCCGATTTCGAGAAGTTTTACCCAGCGATGTGTAGCGCTAATCGCGCATTGGAAACTGCCTTTGTTTCTTAATCCGGGCTTCCTTAGTGCGATTTTCGCCTCTTGCGTGTTTTCTTGTAGCGGATGTAAAGTTGAAATTTTGTGAAAACAATGATTCTGAGAGCTCTTGCCCTTGAGTCCTAAACTGTCTGTCTTGATGTCAGTGCTGTCTAATATTCCTTTAACCATTTCTGTGCAAGGGAGAATTTTGGGCCTTACCACTCTCCGGTGTAGGAATGAACAAGCTAACTCTGCAACTGATGCTTCAAACGACCTTGATGAGCCTGTAGTAGCCATAAATCCCATTACTTTAGGATTTATTTCCTTAAATAGATTATGTATGCCTTCCTAGGTGAAAATACCCACGTTTCTGTTGCATGCTGTGTCTTTGTGCAAGGGTGCCTTTTCTTTGTCTTCAGATATCAGAGCCTCACCTATTTTCACCGTAGTTTCTTGTACACTGCTTTGTATAACCTTTTGTCCTTCGTTCCTGCAGTTTACAAGTGAGATGAGAGTAATGACAATAAATAACGACGAGAATGCTTTGACTGCCGAAGACATTTAAAAATATGCCACCTTACGTGAACTGGCTCTTTGATAAACTCAAAACTAGATTTCATTAACAACTGGCAACTACTTCATTAATGAGCATTTAAAGCACATAACCATTCTCGTTTAATGGAAACACTTTGCCTTGAATAATGAACCAGAAAAATTTGCGATGAGACGATGCATCGCATAATTGCAATATCGTAATATTGCATGATCGCATGATCGCTCTTTCATTCTTTTGTAACATCGCTTTTCTATTTTATCGCGATATCGCAATATCGCATGGTCGCATTATCGCAAACTCGTAAGTATGTGCATTTCGCGTTTAATGTATTTCTTGCGAGGTGCAATTTTGCGATATGCGATATCGCATATCAACGTTTTTGCGGTTTTTTAGCATAAGTGCATTTTAAAGCATGCGATGTGATATATATGTTTTTAATATGTGATCTCGCATTGCAATCTCGCATTCTTAGAGTTTTGGCTTGTAGGGAGGCATCCTGTTATCTTTTTTGCGATACGATATCCTTTAAGGAATGATTTTGTCTTCCCTCATCACAAAACTTAAGGTTTTTTAGATATTTTCAAAGGTATTTTCTTAAGTTTACGATGGTAAGTTTTATTGAATAGGAAATACAATCACTAATTGAGTTTTTTGAATTTTAGTTAAGGGTCCCCGTATATTTAGTATTAGTCACAACACTAAATAAAAAGGGGGGTTGTTGGTGGCCACAACAATTGGCGATTCACTTGGAAGAACCAGTTATCTTTGTCGTTCTTTTGAATTTTCTATACTTCCAAAACATAAATTTTCCAAAAAATTAAACTTTATTATTGAAAGATAAAGTACATTATATTCTAACCTGTCAATGATATTTTGTTTCAACTATTTTCAACTCTGATTATTTACTTCCTCAAGCTAGTCCTTCTATTTACATCAGTCATTACTTGGTTTTATAAAGATAAAACAAAGGCTTCTCTGTAAATCAGTTTTAAATATGCTCATTTGTCGTAGGTAGAGCCTCTGCTGCCAGCAGGCGTTCATAGCCTCGACAGGGTTACCTGTTACCCATCAATGATCCTTTATCCTACTTAAAGAAACCTACAACTCTCAAAGAAGAATCCACATCCACACTTATTGCTTTAATTTTATTTTACTCTTAAAGAACAATGTCTTGGTCTGATAGCCAATTTATGACATAGTCATTCACTTGATTTACAACTTTGCTGAACAAGCTGGCTCGTGATGAGACCCCTTGTCTTTTGATTGGAATAATCTTGAGTCATTGCCTTGTTGTGGTATGCAGTATTGGCAAAGTCAGCAAGTTATAATATCTGTGATTATGATAAGCCGACTCGTGATGAGACCTCTCACTCTTTAATATGAAGTGTATCATTGGATTGTTCCTCTAAAAGTTGTGATTTCCTTAGTAGGGAGGAAGTCATTGTTTCCTTAAGATAACTCTGGACGACAATAGTAGAGTTTTTTGGAAGGAGCTGTTCTACAGAGAATCTTTAATTTGTTATTGATACCTTTCATTACACTGATATAAAACAATTTATCACTAAAGGTTGTTTTCATCGAATTTTATGAAGTTGAAACTAGTATCATATCTAGGCTAGAGTCTTTAACTATATCTTCCAATAATAAAGATCAATTTTCCAAAAGATTTTTTATTTATACAAGCGAAAGATCAAAATCTAAAAGAGAATTGGTGCCTTTTTCGTAAATTCCTAATGTAACCATTCACAACTGGTTTTATTAAAATAAAAATGTAATCTACAAAATAAAAGAGTAATCTTCTAGGGAAAATATTTTTTTAGGATCTGACCATTAACAGGTAAAGAATCTCTTTTACCTGCTAAATCATGCAGCATAAAAGTGGACGGACCTATGAATTTTACAATCTGAAAAGGACCAAGCCACATTCGTTGAAATTTTGTATGTTTTCCTTTTTCCTCGTGGGCCTTGTCCCATTTTAAAACTAGATCTCCCATCTGAAAATCTTTTCTGGTCATCATGTTTGAATCAAAAGAGGATTTCACTAATGCTTGATGATGAGCGTGAGTTCTTTTGGCATGTTCTCACTGTTCTTCTAACTTAATTATTTCCATTTGCCTTAGCTGTAAGGAGGAAGTTGGTACTTCATCAATGTATTGAACTAAAAACAGAGAGGGGATTGCTAAATGAGTCGGAAGAACCACTTCTTTTCCATAAACTAAATTGAATGGAGAAGTGCCGATGGAGGCTTTCTTCGTTATTCGATCTGCCCATAAAGCATATATTAAAGATTTATGCCAATTTTTATGATTTTGGTCAACTGTTTGTTTGATGATCCTAATTAGGTTTTTATTGGTAGATTCAACTAACATGTTCCCTTGTGGATAATAATTGGCAGAATATTTAAGTTTAAAACCTCTTTTAAGTGCAAATTCAGTCATTGCATTTCCAGAAAAGTATGATGCATTATCAAACATTAAAGCAGAAGGCAATCCAAACCTGGTGATTATGAATTGATCTATAAATTCAATTTTATGTTCAACATTAGCCGTCTTGAGTGGAACTGCTTCTACCCATTTAGTAAAGTAATCTGTTGCTGTAAGGATGTATCTATGCTACTTAGAAGAGTGAGGAACGATCTCACCTATTATGCCCAATCCCCATTGATCAAAAGGTTGCTCAATGTTGACTGGCTGTAATGGCAAGGATGGTTTCTTCTGTCTCCCAGCGACAATTTGGCAGACTTGACATTTCCTCACGTAATTGTGCGAGTCTTTGAATAATGTGGGCCAGTAATAGCTTGCGTGTAGGATTTTATGGCAGTAGCATCTCCAGCATATTGTCCGCCTACTGGCCCGTCGTGGAGTTCCTGCAAAACATTTTTAGCTTCAGATTCTTCAAAACATCTAAGTAGAACAAAATCATAATTTATACTAAAAAGAACATTATTCAAGAGTTGATATTGTTTAGATTTCAACCTTAGAGCTCTTTTCTTAGTATAATCGAGATGTGAGGGGGCATACCTATTCTTCAGATAATAAATGATATCGACATATAATGACTCATTTTCGTTTAGTCTTACCTCGTACACTTGTATGTCTACAGATGGAACTTCAGATATCAACGATGCTCCGGCCAGCATTTTGCAAAAGCCTTAACCTTTTACAATGCTTGTTGGTTTGATTTCTAGATCATATTCCTGTAAGGCAGTAACCCAATTGGCTCTTTTCTGACCCACATATTTTTGCACTAAAAGATTTCTTACCGCTGGAAACGGTACAATGATTTTTATGCAGGTTTTTAGTAAAAGGGGTTTGAAATATTTGAGTGCTTTGAAAAAGGCGTAAGCCTGTTTCTCCACATCTGAATAATTTAATTCAGCTCCCTGTAAATATGAACTAAAGAAAGCAATCGCGGCTTCTGCTTTCTCTTGATTTGTTTGAGTAAGTATTGCTGCGTATGATCTGTCAAATGCAAATGTATATAAAACAAAAGGCTCTAAAAAATTTGGAGTCGCTAAAGATGGAGCATTGATAATTACTTGTTTAATTAGATTGAGTGCCTCATATTCGTCTTGGCCCCACTTGAAGTTTGAGTTCTTTTTTATCATTGTTTGTAAAGGAGATACAATTCTTGAAAAGTCCGGAACAAATCTCTTTACAAAGTTGATATGACCAAGGAAAGATCGCATAGCTTTTTTGTTGTGAGGTAGGGAAAATTCAGAAATCTCTTTGATTCTGTTAGGGTCAATGTGAATTCCAGTTTTTGACACTATGAATCCTATAAGTTTTCCTTCACTTAATGCGAAAAAGGACTTTTTAGGGTTGAGTGAAATTCCATACCTGAGACAACGTTGGAAGATTTGTTTTAAATCTCTGAGATGGTTGCTTCGTGTCTTGGAATAGACAGTTATATCATCCAAATAGATTACCACAAACTTATTAACTAAACCTCTGAATGCAATGTCCATGGTTCTTTGAAATGTGGCACCAGCATTAATCAGACCAAAAGGCATTTTTTTATATGCGTAGGTACCCCATTTGGTTCTGAATGTGGTTTTTTATTGGTCGTCAGGATGTACCAACACTTGATTGTATCCTGAAAATCCATCTAAACAGGAGATTAATTCTGACCCAGCGACTGCCTGCAAGATTTGTTCCATAGGAGGCAAAGGAAAATTATGCTTTTGGCAGGCTTTATTAAGGTTTCGAAAGTCAATACAGATTCTAATATCTTCGTTTTTGTTTCTAACAGGGACCATGTTGGAGACCCATTTGGAATGTCAAACGGGGAAAATTATTTTGGCTTTCAATAACTTGTTGAGTTCGGATTTAATTTGATTTTCTAAATTGGGATGGATTTTTCTCAGCTTCTGTTGGATTGTTTTTGCATTTTCCATCATTGGAATAGTATGATGGATGATAGAAGTGTCGTATGTTTTAAGTTCATCATAGTTCCAAGCAAAAACATTTATGTATTGTCTCAAAAGACGGATATATGCTAATTTTTCTTCGGGAGTTAGGCCAAGGCATAGATTGATGTTTTGGGGGTTTGGTATCAATTCCTAGATTTACTAATTCATAATTCAAAGTTGAACTTTGGAGTTTTGAATTAGTAGATCTTTTAAACCGATCTTTCAAATCATAAAGGTCTTCTAATTTGACTACTGAATTAGGTATAGCATTGTTAGTGCTATCTTGTTGCAATTGTTGGCCATGTTGGTCTTCGTCAATTATTTGATTGGTATAAGATCCTTCGGATGTGAGAAAACTCACGATATCAAGATCGTCGTTGAATATTCTCCAATTTGTGATGTTATCAGGAATAGAAGGTCTAAAGATTAATTCTATTGAAAATCTATCAGGACTAAAATCTTATGAAGGGATAAGTTTAGAAGCTACGTTAGCCAAAAGGTCTGCACTTGCATTCTGAAGTCTGGGAATTGATGAAATGTTAAATGCTATAAAGTGCTCAGTCAGATCTTGAACTAAAGATTGATAATGTTTTAAATGACGTGATAAGCAATGTATAGTATTACGTACCTGTCTGACTACAATTTCAGAGTCTCCGAAAACTTGAAGGTATTTGACATTTAATCCGATTGCTTTGTACAACCCTTGGACTAAAGCTTCATACTCAGCTGTATTGTTGGTGCAATCAAATTCAAGTTTGCAAGTTAACATAGTTTTATCTCCTTTTGGACTAACTAGCACACATCCTGCTCCTGCTTCTTCTCCTGCGTTAGATTTAGAACCATCAAAAAATAATTTCCAAAATGAAGATTTATTTACAGGACTATCTAAAAAAATGAGACATTTAGAACTATCTGTTTGGGAAAAGTTTTCGACTTGGGACAAAACAGAATGTTCTAAATAAGGTGACGTATGAGCATTAAAATTCCCTAGGAAAGAATCTACTGAGTAATTGCCAATAATACTGTTGTTATATGCTACTGGTTCATTTTCCCACTCGAGTTCTGTTACTATGTACTTCTGATGTCGTTCTCGTTCAACTTTTATTTGATTTGGTTTACCATTGTAGGGCAGCCACATGTGCGACCAATCAACATGAAGTTTTTCTGACCAATCCCTGCTAAGAATTAAGCCATAAAATTTTGGAATATCAGCAACCAAAATATCTATAACTTGACATACCTTTGGGTTGGATGAAAGCCTTATGTTAACCTGATTCAATTCGCCAATTACCTCGACTTGTGATCGGTCTAGATGAACTATGTGCACAACAGACTTCTGTGGTTGAACATTCAATTTTGTACATATTGACTTCGGTAAAATAGTTGATGAAGCTCCAGAATCCACTAAACAATTATGCACATTTTTATTAAAAATTTCATAAGTAAGAAGAAAGGGGGGAGTATGAGATCTCGATCTACCTCCAATTAATACAACGTCATTTGGATCAACCTTGTTAATCACATTAGTCGGAGGTCTACCCATGTCATGGGAATCTTGAGAAATTACAGCAACAGGCAAAGGTGCAACTAGTACAACATGTAATTCTTTCAAAATTATCTTTTGCTGGTGTTTTAACTTGCTCAATTCGTAAAGAGTGATATTGGCCCGAGTCTTCTTCATATCTTCTATAATATTGTACTCCATTTCATCAGAAATGATTAGCGTTTTAGATGGAGTAGACGCATCTGTTTGGACTGGGCTGGTTTGAGTTGCTTTAGATGTTGTCTTCTTGGGTGCGACTTTATCCTTCGTTGCCGAGCTTGCACTCTTTGGCTTAGGGGTAGTTTGGGGGGGATCAAGCTGATTTCTACTTCGTGTACTAATTGGAAATGCTTCTTGATCCTCTTCTTGTGGGAGGATGAAATCCCACATTCCTTGTAGCTCTACAGCTTCTTCTTCATCAGTTTGCTCTTCAGTAGCGATTTCCTCTTCTTCCTCAGATTTAGTGTTTGTAATAGCGTTGGGGGCCTTTGAATCAGTCGAGGGATTCCTTTTAAAAGCTCTGTAGGGTTTCTTTGAAGAAGTTTTTGCCACTTGTTTCTTGATGTCGATCATCTCGTTAGACATGGTCTTCAAAACTTTTTGCAATCCTTCTAAATCAAAAGGATCTTTCGATTTCTTTTTCTTGGGATCTTCTTTGAATGTTACCTTCTTAGACTTCCATTCTTCGATCGCGGTCTTCTTTTCAAGGGCTATAATCTGTTTCTCTACAGCTATTACTTCTTTCATGTTTTCAACCAAATTTGTCTTATTAGCCCTATCCACGAAGATTTCTATATTTGATGGTAATGCAGTAATGTACCATTCACTTCTTACTTCTTTGCTTGGCTTGGAAGCGGTAGGAATTTTGTTTAATAGTTTATTGAAACGAGAATTGAAGTCTTTGATGGGTTCTTTTGATTGGGCCCTAAGGTTTGACAAGTCACTAATCAACATTGCAGTAGACCTATCATCACTAAACTTAATGAGGAATTGCTCCTCGAAGATGTCCCAACTAGTAATAGATCCAAATGGTAGTGAATAATACCATGATCCGGCTGTTCCTTGGAGGGTATATGAGAAAATTCTAATGATAGCATCTTCGTCGGTACCTCCATTAAGATTTATGGATAGCATAAAGTTATTGATATGCTCTTCCGCTAGCATGCCTTCTTCAAGATTGAATTTAGGCAGCCATTTTTCAGGATCGGCTGGCAGCTGACTCAAGGGCGTAGGCATTAAGACTGCCCCTAGATTGTTCCATGGAGATTGAGCCATTGCTGATTTACCAATGGAAGGAAGTGGAGAAGATGATCCGTGAGATCGAGAAGATGAGGATATAATAACTCCGGATGATTGAGAAGGGGATGTAGAAGTACCAGTAGGTTGGTGAACAATGATCTGGAGCGGCGTAATGGATGGTTGACTTCGCGGTGAGGAAGTTGAGATGGATGATGATGGTGAAAGAGTCTTGCTATCAGACCCTTTAGGTGATTTCCTTGCTCTCTTCCTAGTGGGTAGAGGTAATTCAGTTGGCTGTACACCAAATTTTTCGCTCTTTAATTTGGTCAAGGGATGAGCAGTGTTATATTGCGAAGTAACTCTGCCTTGAGATTTATCAGATCTTGGAGGATATATAGAAAATCATTGAAGTTTTTGAATCAAAGATTCAACTTCAGGAGGTTCATAAATAGATTGTTCTGAAATATCAGGGTTTATAGCAGCGACTGTTGATCCTACGACTTCTGACTGTGGATTTAAAGATTCTAAATGAAGTGGAGAAGTCGGGGGAGATGGTGAGGGCGATTTACTCTTAGAATGGTATTTTGATTTGGACTTACTTTCCATTCATAGTTACAGGTCCTCCTTCTAGTGCCAAATTTGTTGAAGCCCCGAAAATCGATTCAACAACAAGGGGGATACCCGCCCAGTCCGGACCTTGGTTGGCAGCTCCTTTTTCGTTTGGTATAGCGGGTCCGACTGGGGATAATGGGACCAGTTTCCCAATTTGTGTGTGTGTATAAGATTGATTGATGTTTGTGGCTTTAAAAGATTCTAAATGAGATAATATACTTCTAATTCTAATATAATGATATGCAATTGTATTCTAAAAAAGCAACGACATCTAATATCTATATTAACCCGGGGTAAGATTTTTATGCGATCTAAAATGATTTCAGATAACAATTGGTAATAAAGATCATTAAACTGTTATAAGAAAATAATTCAACTCCTTATCTCGTTCATACCATAGACCATAATTTGTTGTGCCTCGAAGATATGTGAATATCCTCTTCACCGCATTGACATGACTTTCCTTTGGATTTACTTGAAATCCTGCAGCCAACCCCACTACTTGCATAATATCTCGTCTTGAATTAGTTAGATACAACAGGCTTCCAACCATAGATCTGTAAGTCATTTGATTTACTATGGGGGACTCATCTTCTTTGCTCAATTTACAACGAATTACCATATGTGACTCACAAGTTTACAGTCATCCATCCCAAACTTTTGTATAGTTTCTTTCAAATAGTTAGATTGGGAGATGAAAATAGTTTTTTTTGTTTTTTTTGGTTTTGTTTTGTTTTTGTTTTGTTTTGTTTTTTATATTAAGTGATATGAAAATCGAGGAAATATAACTCTCCTACAATGGACATATTAAACTCCTTTTGCATTGCTTCAACATATTGATTTCCTATCTACTCTAAATCACTTCCAAAAATGATGTCATCTACATACAGATCAATGATCAACATATTATCATTTTCACATTTAATGCACAAATTGTTGTCTGTTATTCTTCTTCTAAATCCTTATTGTTGTAGATACTTGTCCAATCTAGCATACTATGCTCTTGGGGCTTGCTTCAACCCATACAAATATTTTCTTATCCTACAGACATGGTTTTCCTCTTCCAAAATAAAAAAATCCTTCTATATGTTTAATGCATACCTCCTCTTCTAATTCTCCATTAAGAAAAGTTGACTTTACATCCATTTAATACACTCTAAAGTTCTTATAAGATGAAAATGCAAAAAGTATTCTTATAACCTCTAATATAGCTACAGGAGCAAAGGTTTCTTCAAAATCTATATCTTCGAGTTGGGAATAGCCTTTACAAACTAGCCTCGCCTTATTTCTCACAACTTAACCATCTTCATTTAGCTTGTTTTTTGAAAATCCACTTTGTGCCAATGACATTCTTCTCCTTCAATATCATAACCAATTCCCAGGTGATATTTTTGTTTATTTGATCCAATTCTTCATTCATTTCTTTGATCCAAAATTGGTCCTCACTTGCCTGATTAAAATTCTTCGCCTCTATCTAGGATTGCTTGTCTGCGACTGCCTATGAATCTCCTTTTTCTCTACACGCTAAAATCTTTATTTCCAATTATCTAGCTATTAAGACGTTTCTTCTTCACATATCTAAATGGAGTCTAGTATTTTTTAGATGATATTTCTAAGTCCTCATCTACTTCTTCCTGTAAATCCTCATCTTCTTCTTTGTCCATCTCTTCAGGCCCTGCATACTTGAGATTGGTGTCATATTCCTAATCCAATTTCTCTTGAGCCTTGTATATTTGGTGTATGACTTCATCCACTCAGACATCAATGCAGTCTTCGATTCTCTTGGTCCTTTTTTTATAAAATTTGTATCCTTTGCTTCTATTTGAGTAACCAGGTAAAATTACCTCATTTGCATGAGAATCAAATTTGCGCAACTTCTTATCATTTCTCTTTATATAACACCTAGTTCCAAAGATCTTTAGGTGCTTTACTGAGGCTCATATTCCTTTCCAAAACTCATAGGGGGTCTTATCATTATTCATTCTGAGCTAATTTCTATTGATAAAATAGACGACGACTTGGGTTGCTTCTCCCTATAAGGTGTGTGACGTATTTCCCTCATCCATAATGGTCCTAGGCATACCTTGAATAGTTTTTTTCTTTCATTCTACCACCTCATTTTTCCGATGGTTTATTAAAAACATTTCTTTCCGATACCATGATTTTCACATAATTCTTTGAATTCCCTTGAAGTGAACTCTCCTCCTTTGTCTAACTGTCGACACCTGATCTTTAGATCTTTCTTGTCTCAACCAAAGCCTTAAATACCTTAAATTTGTTTAATGCATATAATTTTCCTTTTAATAACATTATCCATGTGCCCCTAGTCAAATCATCAATGAACAAAATAAAGTACTTCTCACCTCTTGGACTCTGTGTTCTTATGGGGCCATAAATGTTTGTACAGACTAGTTTCAATGGTATGGATTTGGATTATTTTGTTTTGAATTTCACCCTTGTCTGTTTACCACACTAACAAGACTTACATACTAAACTGTCTGGTTTTCATAGTTTTGGTAAGCCCCTTACTTTCTCTGTTTTGATGACCTTCACTAAACTGTCAAAGTTAACATGATCCATCCTTCTATGGAAGATCCATATGACCTCATCAACTTTTCTCAGATAACACTTTACCCTAGAATCATCAAATACACATTGCTGGGAGTTCTGATTCCCTTTGTAACTAACTTTCCATTATCTATCCTTCTAATTTCACAATCCTTTGGTCAAAAGATAACATCGTAGCCATTATCACACATTTGGCTAATGCTAAGAAGATTATGTTTGAGGCCATCCACATATAGGACATTTTAAGCCTTAGTCTTCCTATTAGACTAACTGTTCCCTTCACTCTGATTTATATTGGGGATTTATTTCCAAACTTAACACCACTTCCATTTTTTGTTCATAAATTGGAACTTACTCTTATCTCCAACCATTTGCTTGGAGCAACCACTCTCCACATACCACTTCTCTTCCTAGTCATGAGCATACAACAACACAACACCACATTCCTTTGTTTTTTCTGTCTTTTGTTTCCATTTCTTTTCATTCTCCTGAGGATTTGACTGCTTTAACTTATGATATTCAATAGGCCTAAGTAATTTTCTCCTACACTCATTAGCCTTGTGACCCATAGTTATGACAAACATAACATTCAATCTCATTCATAAGAGGGAAGAATGAGTTTCTTTATGTAGCAATGAAACTTCTCGATCTACTAAGCTGCAAGTGATTAGAATTATAATTTTCATCTCTTTAAACTTTAATCACTCTACAATCAACAACTTTATGACCAAAGTTATGACATGTATAACATTTACCACAAATTAACTTTGGTTACCTGTGCTAGTACATTTGTTGAGTCTGAGTATATCTATTTAAACTTCCCCTACTGGCTTACTGGCGAAAAAATCTATGTTGAGATGCTTTTGTATGAACATAATTGCCAACTCTCAAATTTTCCTTAGGCCCTTTCATCCTTACTAACTCTTCCATTAAGTGCTTCTGCATAGCTTTAAGGCTCCTTGTTTCTTGGGGATCTGGAACACAATTCTCCTTTTGAAGTCTACTGAGAATCATTATATCCTACACCAAATTTGCTTGTTGATGGTCTTTTCAAGTTGAGGAGATAATCCAATGCTTTTGAACCCTTAGTAAATCTGAGGTGTAAATCCATCTTGGACATGATCTTCACGAAAACTGTTCTTAGAGATACAACTACGGCCTCTAGTTGTTGGCAATTTTTTTTCCCATTCAACACCTTGGTTCATGAGATGTTCCTCTTTTCTCCCAGCTTCTTCAAGTTGATTTTTCAAATAAATCATATCTCCATCATATGCATCCAAACTAGCCTTTCCTTTCCTTTTTGACAATTCTAGATTCAGGGCTTCATTTTCATCCTCTAGTCTATTATGATTCTTTTTATTGTGCTTTAATTGTTGAACTAGAATTTCATTAAGTTTGAGAGTTTCTTCGAGCTTTACCTTTTGAAGGTTATAGTCTTCATTATACATACCTTCTTCAGCTCTCAGAAGTTTCACTTTCAAGAGCTTGTCCATATTCTTCAGCTTCTCTACTGTAGTCACTAGTTCTGCTTCGAGGTCCACCACTCCTTCTTCTTCAAAATCTTATTTTTCTTCAAACTTAGTCTCAGGTTCAAATGTCATGAGTGTGCATTCTTCCTGTTCTCCCTTAGATGATTCTTACAGCTTGCCTCGAACGACTCATTGTCTTCCTTAGAGTAAAAAATCTTTTTCTTCTGAGTCTTCTTCCTCTGATATTTCTAAGATTTATCTTGGATATTTTGTTCTTTCTCCTTCTCTTGCTTCTCAGTCTTATATGGAAATTTAGAAGCAAAGTGCCCTACTCTACCACATTCAAAACACTTAAAAGGTAGCTTACCTTTTTATTTTCCTGAGTCTCTTTTAAGTTTCCTTACAAGCTGATCCATCTCCTCATCTGAATCATAACTGGAATAATCTTGGTGTCTTTTGTGCTCTTTGGATTTCTTTAAGGCTTTGAACACAAATTCTTTTAGCTTTGACTTCTCTCCTCCAACTCTCATCTCATAAGCAGTGATAGTTCCATACAACTAATCCACTGTTAGAATGTTTAACTTTGTCATCTCTTCTATGGTTGAGATCTCGGCATTAAATCTCATTAGGAGTGATCTTAGGCTGTTATGAACAAATACCCATATTTCATGTCTTCATCAAGACCTCTAATCATATTGGCTACTTCATCAACCCTGATGAAGTATTCAACAATGTTTATTTCTTCATTCATTCTAAGACTTTCAAATTTCATTCTATAGGTTTGAAGTTTGGCATACTTTACCTTTTCGTCTCCTTCATAATAGTTATTGAGCTTGTCCTAGGCTTCTTTGGCTGATTTGTAGTTTACAAAATCAGATTGGTTAATACCAGCTATAATTGCATTCTTTCCCTTTGCATTATGTTGTAAACTCTCCTTTAATCAAGATCTGTTGGTGGAGTTGTTAGAATTGTGTATCCAAATTCTATTGCCACCCATACATCAACTCTGAGAGACATGATGCATGTTTCCATTATGAATCTCTATAATACATAATTTACTCCATCAAAGACTAGTACTCTACTTGTGTAGATATCTTGATTTGTCTAATTTTCCATGATTCCTTGCGAATCTACCATCCAACGATTAAATTGTTCCTGAAGGCACCTGCTTTTATACCAATTGTTGGGAATCAGGAATCACTGAGAAGGAGCAAGGGTTGAATCATTAGATATAAATATTACACTTCCTTTACACAAAATATTCAGATAGTTACACGCAAACACACAACAAGAATGCATTCACAATTTGTATACAATGATTTTAAGGTGGAAACCCTTTCGAGAGAAAAACCACGATTTTTTTTTTTTGTATTTTGATGTAAATTATGAGCATGACTTATTTTACATCAATATTTTTTGGGCACCAACTCATAGGAGGCTCCAACCCCCTCATATCTGAAGGAGCTGACTTGCTTAGAAGCATCAACCTCAGATCTATGCAGACACCAACCTGCTTCTGCCAGTCTGATCTACTCTTTCATGGGATTTTCAAACTTAGACCACCAAAAACATTCTTTTATTTGAATTTGTTTTGATTTAACTTTTCTCACACAAAAAACTCTCCTCTACAAATCCTGTTCCTCTACAAACTTCTCAATCTTTTGTAGACACCCACTCCCTAAATCCACAACAGTATATTTATTTAATTTCATCACTATCGAGCTCTACTGCTCTAGCTGCTCTCTTCACGTTCGCACTTTGGCTCTGTAAATCTTCACAACACCGTGGCTTTTGGTTCTAGGACAAATTACACACTGCCCAATAACTGGAGTTTCTTTCAATTCTCTTTGGGATCGAGGAAGCATTTTTCAGATTTTTTACTGCTTGAAATGATACTTATCTACACATCCAACCTGTGCACATGCAATTCTATTATCTTTACACTTTGTACATAGTTACAGAGTGTCAAATATTCTCTTTAATTCGTAACCACCACAGTCTCTTATCACTCATCACCTTCTTCTTTCGAGTTCATATTTTTCTCAACACAATCCTGATCATTTATTTTTCATACAACTGGCCATTATCCATTGCTTCTAATTATGAGATTGGATCCTCTACTCTCTCCCTTCTCAACTGTTTAGCTACACAACCATTTCTTTAATTATGTAAAGATATTGGTGCCAAATCCTAAGCTATACATGCTTATTAAATCCTTCGCACTTTTCTCAACGTCATATGCCTGAGGTTAGAACCATGGCCTTATCACGCCTTGCCTCAACTTTTAAAACACTTGATGAATATCTTAGCCGATTACAACTTTCCTATCTCTCGCTCTATTAGTCGATGGCAACATTCCCGTCTCTTGCTCCGTTAAGCTCAAACCCTATTATATTGAAACCTTTGCAAACTCCTTTAGCTCTAGGGAAGGACATGAAACTTCGTGTATTTTGATGAATAATTTTCTCATCTCATGGTCTCCATCTCTCAACATTGTCAACCATTGCCTCTTCCTGGATATCTCAGGGCAAGATGACATCACCATACATCACTCGAATAACATTTTAACGTCCTCATTTGTCCACAAGACTGCCACTTGTCATTGTGCTATTTGTCATGAATTAACTTTGTCCCCTACTCCCATTCTAGAGATTGACCATTATATAAGACACTTTATACCATTCTTAGGGCGAGACATGAATATTGACAACAACTATTGGAACCATTCTCGTTTCCCGAGTCCACCACCCAGTGATCGTCTACATTACCTCCAGTTCAGTCTCACTTGTCGAAATCAAGCTCCACAAATTTAGTTGAGAGAATTTCAAGAGGAGAGAGGGGTTAGAAGCGACATCAAGCCATTTCTATTCCATGATAGGCAATACTGACAAAGCAAATATTTTGAAGGGTGTTGGTTTCAAATCTCAGCAAAGCATAAAGTGGTAACCCTAAGTGATATTGTTAATTCTCGTGAGAGTTTAATTTTTGATGGCAGAGAATAAAAAGAGGATGAGTTAAACGTATTTTTATCAGATATCTTTCTAGAATTTCAGAAAAGAAGAGCATGACAACAATTATTTTAAGAATATGCACAGAGAACTTTGTGGGAACTTATCTGCTGCAATTTTGTTTGACATGCTTGTCTTGGAGCGACAATGAGTTCTCATTTGTTTAGTGTAGTTATCTGAGCAGTGTGAGCAGATAAGTGTGAATAGTGTGGTCAGTAGTGAGAGCAGCGAGCAGTGAGCAGTGTGAGAGAAGGGAACTTTTTATGTAGTGGAAGCATCAAGCAGCAAGCAAGGATCAACGAATGCATTCAAACATGACAAAGGAACACGAAATTTTAGAACATGTGGAGACAAATGATTTAGGATAAGTGAAAATTTCCTCATTCGCCAAAGCTGGGAAGTGGGTTTGGGTCAATGCCAAACAATATTGGGGCATTTTAAAATAAAGAATAACCTATCTAAAATGGGAGAAAACAAGGAAGAAATGGTCTAAAAAGTAAATTACTAAAGCCCTTCGCAAAAAGCACTCAAATAAGTCTCCTCTATAAGCACGTGGAAACAAGAAGTCCAGAGGAAACGTCATTGATGATTCTGCCTTACATAGTCCCACATCCACACCTCTCACTTGGTCATCTGATGTTTATGTGAAAGAATTGTTAAATACAAAACAAAGGTTGGAGGTTTTAGAAGTTAAAAGGCAGGGAAGAGATCATAAAATTCGTATAATAACAACTGAGAACAAGGCTTTAGGAGAAAGTGATAAAGTTTTAAAAGAACAAGTGGCATTGCTACAGGAAGCTCTCCTGATAGGGAAGATAGAATGGAAACACATGAAGGTGGATGTGCAAAACATAAATAAATATGTAGTGGAAAGTACAGAGGTGGTGAATGTGAAATCATCCCAGGATAAAGGGAAAATGATTGCCCAAGTAAACAACCATGAAGAGAACACAAGAGAAGAAACGAAAGGAGATTCCACCAAAGTTTCCAAAACTTGGGCTCAAGTTATTAGTAATTCTACTAATAAGGAAGGAGAAACAAATATTCAGGTTGACAACATGCAAGATAGTGAAGGCAAGAAAAGGCTAAATAGGGCAGCAAACATAATTATTAAAGGGGTGAAAGACTATGGGAAAAATGAATGTACTCTTGACCTTGCAAGAGACTTCTTGAGAGGCAAGTTGCTATGGAAAGGACTAATATGCCAAGCATGGAGGGTAAGTAAGTTTAACGCGGAGAGAATCAGGCCCATAAAAGTCATTATGCCTAGCTTGCGTGATAAATATATCATTCTAAGCAAGAAACATCTCTTGAGGGGTTCTTGTTTTTTCCTAGAATAAGATTTAATTGTAAAAAAACAAGAGGAAAGAAGGGAGGAAATTTTAAAGGTCAGGGCAGCAAGAGATGAAGGGAAGAGAGCATGGATTTACAAAGGCAAAGCTGTGATAGTGCAATTTGGACCTCCTTCCAAAACAGAGTAGTAAGATGGTAATAAAGAAGAGGCAACAAACTCTTCAACAACAAATTAGAAAGCAAGGTCAATATGGGAAAGCAGGGATAAAGACTCAAATGTGAGTCTTGCATGTCAAAATAAATAACAATCAAGTCATACCTAGGTTTCATTAAGATTAGTTTGTTGGAACTGCAAAGGTTACCCATGGAGACGAGGACCTGGATTAGGGCCTATTGTGAAAGATAGAGACATAATTTGGCTCATAGAAACACATGAGCATGAAGGGTGCAAGACACCTTTGTTTGAAGAATTCTGGAAGATGGCAGTGTGGAACAAGGCAGTAGGGAATGGCAGAGGGCACGAAGGTATCATGGTTTTAGTAAGGGAGAAAGAAGGTCATCTCATTTAGTTAGAAAAAGAAGACTCAAATAAGCAATTCATTTGGTTTAAAATATCAGAAAATGGAAACCACATCAGAATTGCAGCATGCTATTTCGCGCCGCAGGTTTCAAAAATCTACAAAGGTAGAGGGCTTGACCACAAAGATCCATTTTCAGCCTTAAAAGTGGATATTGCAACATATTGGCAACTAGGTGAAGTCCTTATAGTGGGTGATTTCAATGCTAGTACTCGAAGTGAGCAAGCTAGCATTCTTTGTTGTAAAGATGATTGTGACCATATTTGGCTTACAAAAGAAAATAATCATCAATGGGAAAGAATCTCAGAGGACAAGGGCTGCAATCTCTTTAGTGAACAATTGCTTACTCTTTGTGGGGCCTTTGATTTAGTCATTTGTAATGGCTTGACTAGATGGGAAAAGTTTGGTAATCTCACTTGCACTACTTACAATGGAGCAAGTGTGGTAGATTATGTAATTTTATCGCATGATTTGTGTGAGAAAAAGGAGGAAGTTTTGATTGGAGATCAGCTGTTGGACTTGAAATCAGATCACAAGCCAATTTATTTATGTTTCTCTTGGATTGGAAAGAAACAATTAGAGTAAAAAATTCAGCATGTCCAACAAAATCTCCCACAGGGCAGAATTATTTTGACCTCAGAAAATTGTAATACCTTCAAAGTGACACTAGAGAGGCTCTTCGAGAAGGAGAAAATTACAATTCCCAGCCTTCATAGTAATGAATTAACACATTTAATTTAATGCGCACTTGCAAAGTGCAAAAGACCAAAAATTAAGAAGTCTGAAACAAATTGCTTTCCGGTTAATGCTTTGCTTGATGAGGAATGCAAAAAGGCAAGGAGAATGTGGAAAGAGTTAAACAAGGATAACATAAAGCTCAAAGCTTACAAACAGTTATTAAGCAAGAAAAAGGTCGATTTCATGGTTTCAAGGAGGGAAGAACTAGTCTTCCTTGGGAAAAATAATCCCAAATTATTTTGGAAGGAGCTCCAACCGAAAAAGATACAAATTGGAAATAATATTACAGCTTCTAAACAATTTGAATATGAAATACAACTCTATGAGCAGGTTCCCAAGGTTGACCCTCCCCCCTTGGTCAACATTGATACTGAATTCTTCATGGTACAAGAGGTAGAGATGGGTATCAAGAAGTTAGGTTTTGGAAAAGAAAAAGACTTAGATGAACTCCAAGCAGAACATCTAAAGTGGGGCTCAAAGATTCTTGCACCTCACATACAAAAATCTTCAACAACATCATACAACAAGGGCTCCCCATAGATTGGACAACTAGTCTGGCAATACCTCTTTTCAAGAGCGGTGACGTCAATAATCCCTCTAATTATAGGACCATCATGATAAACCCTTTGTTTGCAAAGCTATTTGGAAGCATGCTAGAAAACAAAATTAGCAAGTGGGCAGAAGAAAGAGATAAGCATGCTAAAGGGCAAGTAGGTTTTAGACCTAAACTTTCCATAATTGATCATTGTATAACTTTAAGGCACATCATTGAAAAATTTTGGGAGAAAAAGGAAGAATCCTTTTGTTGCTTTGTTGATTTAAGAAAAGCGCTTGACTCAGTTCCTAGGGATAAGCTTTGACATAGAATGGAGGAACTTGGAGTTCCTAAACATTTGAGAGTAGTTGTGAATATGTTGTATGAAGAGGTAAAAGTCAAAATTAGAACTTTAGCAGGGATTTTTGAAAGTTTTAGAAGCAATATCAGGGTCAAGAAAGGTTGCCCACTATCTCCTACCCTTTTTGGTTTATATATCGACAACCTTGAGGAGTGGTTAAATTCACAAGGGGGTGATGGTACCTATTTGGGCAAGTTTGTTATAAGGCTTCTTTTGTATGCATATGACCTTATTCTAATTGCTAAATCGGCTCTTGGTTTTCAAGAGCACTAACTATCCTTTGAGCATTTTTGTAAAAGTGTAGGGATGCAAGTCAATATCAGCAAAATGAAAGTAGTGGTCTTCTCTAAGAAAAGAAAACATAACCAACATAAGTTCTACTTTGAAGGCAACATTTTGGAAGAAGTTGCGGATTACAAGTACCTTAGAATTGACTTCAACAAAAATATAAGCTGGAATGGTTGTAAAAAGAAAAGAACATTGGGGGGTTGGAAAGAATTTTATGCTTTTCAAAATAGGTGCAGAGAGGCAGAGTTATGGGACTGGAAAACCACTCAAACTCTTTTTAGGCTTTTAGTGATTCCAGTGATTCTCTATGGTTGTGAACTATGGGCCAACAGTACATCCGACATACGGTGGAGACAAATTGAGAAAATTCAGAAACATTTGGTTACAAACAAATTTAAGATTAAAAGTGCAGTTCCTTATGGTATCTTGTTAAGTGAAAGAGGGACTGCTCCTATTGAAGCAATTACTATGGTGCGAGTCATAAGGTATTTAAGAAAAGTTGAGCAAATGGAAGAGGGTAGATGACCTAAGGTTGTCTTTAATGATATATTGTGCAAGAGCAAAAAAACTTGGATGCAACAAAAGTAAAAATGGTTTAGTAAATGGGGCATTTGCTTGAACGAGTGTCCCATAAACAACAAAGAGATAAAAGATTTTGTTATGGAAAAGTTCCACAAGCGTACTTGGGATAAGGAGCTAGGAAGAAATAAAAATGATTATATTGAAGTGTTTAATCCCACTCATAGTCATCAACCAAAAGCATACATAGAGGCCAATATCTCTTGGAGAGCCAAAATTCTTATTGCCCAGTTAAGGACTAATTCTCATCAACTCTGTTCTGAAACAAGGCGCTGGAAATGGCCAAAGGAAGTGTGGGAGGAAAGAGTATGCATTTTTTGTTCCTCTAGAAAGGTGGAAACATAAAAACATTTCATTTTAGAATGTGAGGCCTTCAAAGATAACAGGGAAAGTTATGCAGATATGCTGGTAGCTATCTCTTGGGATAATCTATTTAGTGAGGGGTTTGTCGAGAAGCTGGGAGAATTTATTTTGAAGCTTCACAATAAAAGGGCTGAATACATCAAGCAGATGAAGAAGCAATCTATCCCACAGGCTATCTTTAGCCTAGTGGATGTTAAAATAATTTCTTTCTTTCTTTCTTGCCTTGAATTAACACTTAAAACGAAGTCCAATGTGGGACAATAATGTTTATGGAAGCAACCAGGCCCATATCTCGAGCCTATTAGTTGTGGGATAGTTCCCTCCATGGTACAATGCTTCATGACTCCCGAGGTGAGATAATGTGGAACCATGAAGCCCTTGAACCGTTCTAACCTTTAACTAGTCATAACTCCACAATCCTTAGGAGTTTTTCGGACTATCATATACCATTTGAAAGGTATTTCTAAGGACCATCGAACAAAGTAGTTTGGAAGAGCGTCCAAGCTTATCTTCTGTAGACAAATTTCCTTCAACCAATAGGCCATTTACCCATACATTCACTAGTTATAGTCACAATTCTTTTAAGGATTCTTCAATTATTCTGCTACTGTGATGGTTCTCTACCAATTATCAAAGCAATAGCTTGATGCTTCCTTTCACATGAATGAATGGACAACATTGATCTCCAAAACCAATCACAAACGTCAATCAATGACAAACTATGCCCAACAATCTCCACCATTGTATCCAACATCATATCAGATGCTTTACATTATAATAATAGAATGGTTGCTTAGTTGAGGGGGCTCAAAGACATCAAACAAATAGGATGAACTCTATTATCAGTTGTGTTTTTCAAGCTTTTCTTACTGCTCATTTCTTCAAGTCTTTCTAAAATTGCTCATTAAGTTTTGCAACTTAAACTAAGTTGACCCACATTTAATGTAGGAATTGCTTTTGTAAAATGGTATAGGCTTGCGAACCCTTAGGAACTTGGCGATTTGGGTCTCAAAAATTTCCTCCTCTTTGCAAAGGCCTTGGCTAATAGGAATTTATGGAGATTAATATAAGGTGAATCCATCTGGACTAAAGTTATAGTTTTAAAATAATTTTTTGGCCTACCCATTATAGACCAGATTTGGCTCCTAAATAAATCTTCCAAAGGATTGAATATCTAGAAGACGATATTGACATCCTTCCCACTGATCAAGAAGTGGATCTCTTGGAAAGTTGACGATGGATCACAAATTTGTATAGGTAGGGATACATGCTTTGGAGCTGGGAATGACTATGTTATATATCCTCCCTTGTTACAAAAGCTCGAACAAGCCAATATATTTTACTTATGAGACGTAAAGGCACAACCTCCACAAGTCTGGGGATCTGCAAGATAGAAATTGGCCCAACTTTTGGGCTTGGAATATGATTTTTCTAAGGAAAGGGATCACTATATACTATTACTCACACAAAAAATCATCAACCTCAAGCTCGACGTCCTTGAAATGCTCTTATGGACTAAAAATTCCAAAATTTGCGATTTCAAAGTCAAACCAAGATATAAGTTATGGGTCGAGGGACATTTTGAAGGACATAAGATCTAGTGGTGGAAGGCTCTTTGCAAATTCAATGATGCCCTCAAATCAAAGATAACTACCCGGTTAACACTCATAAAAAAATTACTCACATGGAGATTCTCTCTACTCACAGATGGTTCAGCCCCAGTAGAGGCATCCTAAGTAATTCACAAGAAGAGATAGTTTTACACCTCTTTGTTAGATGCCAATATGTGACTCGAGTTTGCACATACATCCAGATAGAGCTCAATCCAAAATCTCGATGGACTTCATCATCCCTTACAAGTAGCATTAGATATTGGTTATTAGATAAATATGTTCATTCATTTTCCAATATACCTTGCACTCTGAGCAATAATATCTAGAGAGTCTGCAACATTATATGTTTCAAAACAAGGAGATGGATTTAAAGCAATGCATAAAAAAAATCACATACAATGCAAAATAATATAGGATAGAACAAAAATATGCTTTATAGCATGTGCCACATATGCCTGAACATGATCATGATATTCCTTGGGGCTTCTTCAACAGAGCAAGTCAAGGACATATGCCCCCCCATGGTGTTGGAGTGGTCCATAATTTAAATCAAACTCATTTTCTTAATTTCCATTATTCACGAGCTAAAGGATCAAATAAGAAGGCAAAATTCATTGGCCTATGGTTTCTCCTTGAAATTTCTAGGAAGTAAAATATCTCTAGCCTCCAAATATTTGGTGATTCCAAACTGGTGATCAATTGGGCTAATAGAAGGCCTTCAATACAAAACATTGGTTTTGATTAGCTTTTACAAGACATTCAACAGGTGGCTAACTCATTTGAATGAATTTCTTATCAACATATTTTACGAGAACTAAATGGAGAAGCAGATATTGTATCCAAAGAATCACTAGATCTCTTCCCAGTTTTATTTGGTACATAAAAATTCAACAACAAGGAAGAAATTGAATCCATGGAGACTCACATGTAACTCACTCAGTTGTCCATCTACTCATCTTCTCCCTCTTTGTTTATTGTTGCAAGATTATGTAAATAGTTTTCCCAATTTTTCCAACGACATAATAGTTGGAAGGAAGAGAAAGAAATATTGAAAAAAGGACCATAAGACGCGAAGAAGTAATGATTTCCTTTGATAAGATATTGGACAATATGGAAAATCAAGAACAATAAGCAAGTTTGGCTTGATGAAGATCCTTGGATTGGGGTAGGAGAAAATTATAGGCTATCTCAAGATCTATTAAACATGTTACATGATACAACTCTCTTCTCTATTTGGGACAACTGCTTTGTTGTCCACAACTCTTTTGGTATGAATAGTTTGCTCTCCATAAATAAGATTTGTTTTGAGGAATATATTTCCATGGAATTAAAATTTTATATGGAAAACTTAGTTTTAAGCTTTATATGATTGGATGATGAGGTGGAACACTCATTGAGCTAGTCATTAAACCCAACCACAAGCACCTTTCTACAAAATTGGGATATAAGGCATGGCGTGAAACATATTTTAGTGAAGGACATGGTTGGTGGTGGGAGCGCCTATGGAAACTTCATGCCCCAATAAAAAAAAAAAAACATCACTGGCCAACTTTAAACAATAAGCTCTTAACATTGGAAAATTTAATCAAATGAGGATGGATTGACCCTAGTTTTTGTCCTTTGTGTGAAGGTGAGGCATAATCTATTAATTACCTGTTTATTTCATGTGAATTAATTGGGTGAGTTTGGTTTGCCTTGAAGATAAGATTTGGTATTTCTACTACTTGGGAAGGACATAATCTGGAGTCTTGTGTTAGTCCTTGCTTGAGTGAGGCTTTTATCTAGTGCTATGGTTCTCTTCCTCTGTTTTTGGTTTATTTTATTTGGTGGACAAGGAATTTGTTGATTCTAGGCAACAAACCAATTTCATTTGAGAATATGGTAGAACAGGTATTTAAACTAACTAATGCATATAGGTTAGATACATTGTAGTCCAATATTTGAGTTCTGATCATGACTCATGTGGAGAAAGAAGTCACAATGGTCTTCTTTGATGGGGCTAGTTAAGGACATCTCTTGAGATATGGTGTTGGGTTGGTTCTCCACCTATCCGGGTCTCGTTTTTTTAAAATTATATATACTCCATTTATTAAGTCCAATATGAAAGTTGAATTTATGGTTTTTTTGATGCCCTTATTTCATATTGTCAAAATCAATCTTTCTAAGCTACAAGTCTTGGGGGACGCCAAAATATTTATTGACTAGGAAAACGATAAAGCTGAATTCGAAAATGTAAGGATTCAACTCATTATTGGTCAAATGAAGGATCTTATCTAGAGTTTGGATTGATCTCCGTTCTCTCATTTTTATAAGAAATTAAATGCTCATGCTAATGAAATTTGTAAGGAATCTCTCTCCCCACTGGTTGGAGCATTTGTCATCCATGAATTATTTGAGGATCGTTTGGTCCATGATATGTATTTCTCTTTATAAGTTTTGAAATGTAGTCTTGTATCTCATCAGGATGTTTTTTGCATTTTTGTAAATTAGACTCACTATGTAGATCCTATTAGTAGTATATAATCCAGTGATTGTTTTAAGTAATTCCACATGTTAGGAAATCTATAAAGTAGACTACTCAATTAACAAAGGTGTTAAAATACACAAAAATGTATATCATTTTTGGCTAATCTTATGGATTAGTAACCGACCCATGTGAGGGGAGAAAATTATACATTTCTATCTAATGACGCACACACACACACACATACATATGTATGTATTTATGTCAATTAGGTTTAGCTTGGGTGGTTGGGAGAAATAGTTGTAATCCTCCTCATTGAGGTTCAAATCCCATAAAGTGACATGTCAACCTATTGAAAAGAGTAATCTATGTGGTGATCTTAAATGAGTGCATAATGTGTCACTATCATGGTACCATCAACTGCACTATTGCGCTTGCATTAAGAGGAAGGGTTATTTATTTCCTTGGGTGGTTTTTATCTATGGGAAACACACACACACACACACACACACGTGTGTGTGTGTGTGTGTCGATTAGGTTTAGCTTGGGTGGTTGGGAGGAATAGTTGTTATCTTCTTCATCGAGGTTCAAATCTCGTAAAGTGACATGTTAAGCTATTGAAAAGAGTAATCTATTCGGTGATTTTAAATAAGTACATAATGTGGCATGATGGGGCTTGGTCGACCTCTCTCATGAAATCAATGGGATGTTCTCTTTTTCTTTCTTACCAATCTACAAAAAATTGATGACCTCACCAATTTTAGTGAGGATTCCTTTTGGAATGTATGCAAGTGAATAGTAGTAAACAGGTATGGCTTCCAACACTACTTTACCCATAGTTAATCTACCAACCATTAACAATTATCTTGTACACTAAGAGGAAATCCTTTCTTGATTTTATTATGAACGAAAAATAATCTTCATACCCGTACTTGTTAGCCTTTAAATCGAAACCAATGTATTAGAGCCCTATGTTGAAATCATTGACTTGAAATTGAAGTATTAAGTGGATGGCTCCTTCCTACTTAAGACTGTCTCGCAAAAATAGATAGAAGGCTTGTGATTATTGATCTCCATATCAAATATTTTCCCATACATATCTAAATCTTTATTAACTACCTATGCATCTCTAAGGTCTTCATTGCCAAACAATATCACATTATTTACATACATCAAATGGGTTAAAATTAGGTTTTTTCCCATATTGATTCCTTTTATACCTCCATGGGATCATTTATGTATTAAATACCTATTAAACCCTACCAGAACCATTAAAAAAAAGGGATCGGTAACAAGGGACAACCTTGTCATAATCCCCATCCAAATGTTTGATGAAAATTGTGGTTGAACAATCATTAAGAGAGAGAATGAAATGGATGAAAAACAACCTTCTACCCAATTCTAAAACTTTGTCTTGAACCTAACATGAAGAAACATCAACCTTAAATATTCATAACTAATATTGTCATATGAATTGTAGAGATATAGTTTTATTATAGAAGATTGCATATTTTCGACCTTTCTAGAATGGAATCTTTCATAGGCTATATTAATGGCTTCATGAATCTATTTATTATTAAGGAGACAAAACTACTTAGAAATAGAGGGACAAGCTTGAGTATCGTTACCATGACTTTTGAGACAATCTCGTAAAATTCATTGCACAAGGAATAAGATTGAAATCCTCAAAGGTGTTAGGAGTATCATTTTTGGGGATCATTTCCAAGAAAGTGGAATTTAGTGCTTCTAGGATCTTCCCAAGCATGCAATATTCTCAACTACCACTAACAAATAATTTTCCAATAACTCATAGAAACCAATCTAAAACTCCATTGGAAATCCACTTGGTCCAAGACTATTGGTTGTTCTAAGATGATTACCCCACATCTTTTAATTCCTATTAGGAAACTTCTACCATTGGGTTCATGTTTCCTTATTCATCTCCAAACTTATGAAATTAAGATGACAACCTTTCTATCTTAGCTATTTTGGCCTTCGTTGGTTCCTACAAGATTTTTTAGAAATGACTAACACTAATTATTGTATACCTTGGCATAGATGTGACAAAAGTTGATGTTTTTTCCTCCTTCTACAAACTACATTGTTATACTCTCCAATCTCCACTTTGATTTTTCCCATTCCAATAATTCCTTCTTTGTAGCTTCTAGGTATTGAAGAGTCTTTTACTCTTCCTTTGTAAATATGTCCATGGAATTCCTATTTTAAACCATTGATATTTTTTCTTCAACCCCACTAATCTATCTTTGGGAGTCACTGAACTTTCTATTTAATTGACCAATGGTTTAACTCTTCATTCTTTTTAGAATATAGTTAAATGTAAACATGGCATTATCTTCTTGTCAAACCTTTTGTATTCTCCATTGACCGTTTTATTAAATTTTGGATCCTTGAGACAATATACTTAAGTTTGAATGGCCCTTGGGTTTTTTCATCTATTTTTCTACTTGCAAAAAAATAGGAACATGATTCAATATCCTTCCATCTCTTATCCATGACATAGTTATTCCTATTTCCTACAAAAGACCTTTTGTTGGTAATAATACTTGTGATATGCCTTCACTTCTTACATGACTGTTTCTCCATTTTGAAACCAAATTCAAAGGCTCCATGTCATAGTGCTTATAAAACTCCTTCTTATGAAGAAGAGATTATGCTAAGGGGTCGTTTTTCCTGTATTCCTCCAATAATTATTGTTGTACGACTATAAAGTTCATATCCCCTTTGAGTGTTACATTGTTTATTTTGTACACTTCCATGTCAAACAAATTATCCCAACATTGCATCATTTTTCTAGGAAGGACCATGAACAATAATCAAGGAGTTTTTTTTCTCAACTTACCTTAATAGCTCTAGGCATATGGTTGATGGGAGGAAAAAACAACTTCATAATTGTAAAGGTTTATTCCATTTAATTGTTGGGCACCTAGATCTCATGTCTAAACTCTCAACTACAAAACTCCATGCTATAAATGTTATCAATAGCTTGTCTATAGTATTATGCGTAACTAACATAGTCTCTTGCGAACATAATATTTTTGGTTTATGTCTACTAACTAACCTATTTAGGCGCTTATTTTATGGGTACCTTGCAAACCTCTCACATTATAAGATATGATGATTATCTTTGACCCTTGGAGTTAGCCTTCCTCGCTCTAAAGACCCCATCAATGGTTAATTGATTACTAACTTGTATTTCTTAGCTTTCATATTCCTTTACTAGATTAAGAAAATATTTCCTCTCTAAAGTTTCATGTTGTCTCTCTTCTTTTTCCCAATCTCCATTACAAACTAATATCCTTATGTTCTTCCACATGTTACTCAATGACCTTAAATGATATTTTTTGATCCAGACTTATGCACGAACACAAAAAAAAACATATATAAACGTAAACATAGAGATTCAATAGAAATAAATCTTCATTCCATTAATATCAAAGAACTCAAAGATGCTTACAAGCATAATGGAAATAAACTAGCTCGGACGATGATAGCTTATCTTTGAGAACAAATGTCGCAGATACATGCCTCTAAACTGTGTTACAATGAAGCTGCAATGCCCTTTTATTATTGAACAATAAAGGGAATCCCTAAACAACAAAAATCCTAACCCCAGGAGATGGAACACCAAGAGTTTGTGGGCCCTGTTGGGGTTAGTTGGGCAACCAATTTCTTAGGTTCATAACTTGGTTATATGATCTCTATTTGGTAGGTGCGATACCTCATTGGAAATATCTCTCGCAGTACTACAAGATTTGTGATAGACCCCTACTTATGGCTACTGACATGTTGCCGACCTTAAAAAAACGTTTTGTAGGGGGTCAAAACAACTCCTGAAGTTCAGGACCCAAAAAACTAATAAAAATAGTAAATGTTGCTATAATCAAGGAAACTGATGAAACTGACTAAAGGTCTAAGTGGAATAGGCAGGTGGCCACCAATATCCAATTGGATCATTTTTTTCTCTAGGCGGTGATAAAATTTTCAGAAGAAGCACTTGATGCGCTTTAGCTATCTATACTCATGACATATAATTATTGCCTCCTTTGATTGGGTTTTTGTTACACTGTATTTAGTCACACCTCTTGCACTTCCTTGTGACATAACCATTATGGAGTGTACTCATTCATGTATACACCTCAGATCTCTCGTAAGACATTGATTGGAAAATACCTTGAGCTTTCCCTGAAGAAATAACTCTAAAAACCCTAATGGAGAATCATCGCTCTAATAAGGCTTAAAACGACGATGGTTGCATGTTGCACTGTACTTGACCAACGATGACAACACTTTGTTCCCTTGCATACCTGCGATGATCCCAAAGAGGATGAGAATCTTCGTGATCTAGAAGCTTCCAGAGCGACGAGCTGGAGGTTGTTTGGCATAGATGAGGTCGAATGCACCCAACTTGGCCTCTTGGTCTTATCCATATGAGATACCTCCTTGAGATGAGGGCCTAATCCTATCTTTAGAGAGGTCCTAACTCACTTTCCTAGCCTATGAATTCATCCTCTCCCATTCCCAAATGGTTGGTCTATGTCTATTTGCACCCTTATGCTGAGATTGTGCATAAGGCTATTCATTTGACTTGGAGAAGGAGTGCTTGGAGAGTTCTTGGCATGGACTTGGATTACCACTCAAGGTCAACCTTTCAATGTTAAGGCTTTGTTTTTAAGCTTCCCTTTATTTCCTAATATTATACAACTATTGGTCATCTTCCCAAAATATATATGTTCATGTATTATTTAGCTTGACATTCCTTGATCAGTTAAGTAGGTTGTTATTGGATTTGCTATTGGTTTTGGTATGATTTGTTGTCTCTTGATCACTTGTGCAAGTACATAAACACTGAGAGAAGTAGGAACAAGTCTGTGACATGAGAGGTTTAAGGCCCTCAAGAAAGGAAATCATAATAGCATTGGAACAAGGTAGGTCATCTCTTTCCATTCAATCCTTCACCTTGTTCTTGTGACGAGTTTGATCAACTGTCCATTCTCTAGCTTGTTTTATTTTGTGTCACTATTTTCACTTGATGGTGATTGCTTGAGAACATTGATTTTTGTCTGGACTAGAAGATTTCTTATTTTTTCTCTAATTTTCTCGCCCATCACGGGTTTACTTCTCACACTCGTGATGGAATCGCAGAGGTTTTAATTACAATCGCAATGATTGTTGTTTTGCCTATGATAGGCATGATGATCCCAGAGTACAAGAGAAAATAGGGTTTTTCTTCTTGTTTTCAGCCTTTGTGTCCTCTATCAGTGATTTTCCAGAGTGTCTATGGCGTTTTTGATTGATTGTCTTGATTAATTTGTAAAATTTGTCTCATTTGATTTGGAGTGAAAACTGAATGAGTTCTAGGTTTTCTAGTCAATTGGTCATCACTTGCTGCTTGTTGGTGTCATTGAGATAATTTTTTTGCTGATTGATTGAATGTTGTTTTCCGTGGAAATCATTGAAAACATCGTTTTTCATTTGTTTTAGCTTGTATTTGGAAATTTACTTTTCGTGAAAATGCATTAGATTAGTTGCATTGGAAAGTTATTTTTTGAGATTCATCATTGCGAATAGATCACATTTTTCAGCGATTGAAAGCTAAAAACTGCATTAGGTGCATCGAATGATTCAAAATGGAAAGAAAATCATAATTCATATAAGTGCATCTTTGTAAATTAAAACCACTTTGGTTTCGACAAAGTTGCATTTAGGATAGTGAAAAGTCAAGATCATTTTTACTTTTGGCATTACATTTAGTGAAATGAAAGATTAGATTTTGTTTTCACATTTTACATTTGGAAGACAAAAGTGAAAGTTAGTGGAAGGCATTTTGCATGATGCATTATTGATTGAAATTTATTCCCTTAATTAGTATAGATTTCATTGAAACGAAAGTTTTCCTTTTCTCATATAATTTCATCATAGGTGTTCAGGTGACATCGTTTCGAGCCTCAAAACCGAAACATAATTTCAAGTTCAACTTTAAAATCTATCAATTAATCTAATGAGCATTTGAAAAATTAACGCTTCATACTTAGTGGTCTAGGCTAGAGATGTGTTCCGACGTCTTTAAAACTTAGCAGTTGTCGTTCACTCTTGGATTAGGCAACGCTAGCACAGACTTGTGTTCCCCGTACCAATGCGTATATAAAAGGAGACCCTCATAGGTTGAAAACCTTTATCCATAGGAAGTCGAGTCTGCCACGCTGTAAACGCGATACACTGAACACAACATTTGGGGAGATTGCCTGCACGTACGTCAAGTCCTTGGTAAATTTATTTGCTAAGGTGTATATTGTAGTTCACGATTACTTGGTACTCCTTTTGCCTAGAGTTACCTGAGTAGTCATTTCGATCTTTTCTGACTCCTTAAACTTGAAATATCATTGAGAACTTGTCCTTTTGAGCTCGCTAAACCAAATAAAGCGACTAAAGTCACCTTTTTGTCCTTTTCTTGACTCTTAAAACATGAAAAGGCAAAGTTTTTGTTTCAAATTCTAAAATCAATTGACCGCGGAACAAGACCCTTCATGTGGAAATACTCCTTGGTAGATATTAGGTTGATATTGATGGCAACATTTCCTGAGTTTACCAGTCAAGGAAACCCCTTTAACGGGAATCCCAGTGCTTTTCCTTCTTTTGGAAATGCTGGTGCTCCTTATATGAAAACGTTGTCCCTTCTTGGATTGACCATTGGTCTTCCAATTTGGTTATTTTCGAACTCGGTGATTCAGAGTGTCAAAACATCTTTTCAACCAATTTCTCCTCCACCTGAACAACATCAACCTCATGTTGATCCTAAAGTTGACCCCTTTCCTTCTTCACCTCATTCTTCCTCTTTGCTTGGTGAAAGTCTGGATTCTATTAACCAAGCAGCTAAGAAGAAGAAGAAGAAAAATAAGAAAGGGGACAACCACACAATTATTATAAGAAGAATTTCAACGTAAATCACATAAAGAAAGACCTTTGTCGACGCCTTTCAAACGAACCAGTGTGGTTCATCGTCAGGACAAGTTGAAGAAACAGATCCAGTCTAGCATGTTAAATAGTCTGAGCAAAGACTCCAATAGCTAAAAAGGACTAACGACTACTTTTTGACTCAAGGACCCCTGTCAAATTTCCATTAATTAATTTAATATTAATATTCTCCTTACTATTACTATTATTCTTCATATTTATTATTTTATTTATGGAGCTAAGTTAAATTAGGTAAAAAATAAAATAAAATAATGGTTAGTTAATAAAAATAATTCATTATTTATTTATTAATATATATATATATATATATATATTAATTATATATATATATTATATATTATATAATATATATATATAACCTAATATTCTTAATATTTATTATTTATTTAATGTTTAGTTATTAAAAATAATTCATTATATTTATATAAATTACTAATTAATTATATAAAAATATAAAAATATATATTATTTTAATAATAATATAAAAACTATATAAAAAATACCATACTTTTTTAAGGTTAGTTTAAAAAGTTCCTTCATTGTTTACTAAATTATTTATTAATTATTATAATATACAACTATATATATATAGATATATTATATTATATTCTAATTAAAATAATATTGTTAGGTTGTTAATAAGAATATATAAATCAATAAAACAATTCTAATGGTAGGATTAAGAAGGTAAAATCCCCTTGCATGTTATGTAAGGGTGACCACCTTCTTTGGAATTGTCCTAGTATTCCCAAGGTCTTAGAAGTGTGGTCCATAGGTTCACATCGACCTTTGTCTTTAGCCTCTAGCGATCATGTTAGTGATAAACCTTCAACTAGTAAATCCCATGGGAAAAAGGGAAAAGTCAAATTTCCCTGTAAGTTGTGTGAAGGTAATCATCCCATTCACCTTTGTTCTCTTATGGATGAAGCTTCCAAAGAGTTGGAAAATGTTACAACTTCTCAACCTCATCTCCCGACTGGGTATCGAAAGCTTTCCCCTGATCCTGCGCTAGTTGATCCAATGTTTGATCGAAAGTCATCTTTGGTCAATCCCACTCTCTCTGAAAGTGAGTCTCATGAGTCCGTTCTCGACTAACCATTGATTGAGAAACTGGTGGACTTGACCCCACCTTCAGTTAACCGTACCTTTCCGGTAGAGAGTGAACCTCATACTGCTTAGGTTCTTTTGGTTTCTTCAGTTTCGAATGAACTAGAGGTAAATCTTCCCGTTCTGAGGTGCATGAGAGCATTTCTACTATTCCCATTGAGCAAGAGGGTACCTCTCACATTCCTACAACACCCCTTCCTGGTGTTTTAGTCACTTCTTTTGATTGGAGTCGACTGACAGGATATTGCCTTCCCTCTTATGTGCGTTTCCAGATTACAGTGTAGGCTTACCATATGGTCGTACCTAGCACAGTCATAGATGAGGGCACATCTGTTAGTATCCTTTCCTCAACTGCTTGGAAAACTTTAGGTTCTCCTCAGCTTGTCTCCACCACCCAGAATGTGTTAGCTTTTAACGAAGGAACCAATCAACTGTTAGGGATCCTTCCTAATTTACCTATTACTTTGGGAGGAAAGAATGTCTATATAGACGTGATGGTTGTCCAAGGCCCATTGGATTTTAATCTACTCCTTGGTCGTGAATATGTTTATGTCATGGGAGCTCTTGTTTCTTCTCTCTTTCGAGTGATGTGTTTCCCCCATGAAGGAAGCTTTGTGATCATTGATCAAATTACATTCATTGGTCTTGAATCAACTCCCCATCAACCATCATCCCTAAATGGTTCTCATATGCAAGCAGTATCACCCCCGCCACAGGTTAATTACGTGACGTCCTATTCCATTACCACCTCTACTGATGATCTAGTAGGTGATGTAGTACACCATGTACTGGGGGCATTGGAGCCCAATTTTTCCATTGGATGCCTAGACATGTATCCCTTCTAGAGTGTTGTTCTCCCATCTGATGAACATCTTGGAAGCCATGGCCTCTTTTGGTATGTGATCAAGGTATGGAGAAGAGTTCCCTGTCTTGTATCAAGCTCCTTAAAAAATGAAACAAGGACTCTAGAGCAGAGTTCCTTGTCTCATGTCAAGCTCCTTAAATAATGAAACAAATCCCCTTACATTCGAGTCTTTGATTAGATCTCGTAAAATCCTAGTCAAGTCTTTCACTTGACCTTCTAAGTGAATCTTCATTCCATCCACTTAGGTGAATGAAATGAAGCTTGGGGGGAATGTACCTCGAATTGAGACATTATGTTGGGGGAATGCAAATTTATCTCAAGCATAGTTTATCTTTGTTTCAAGCTAGTGTAAAAATGAAACCAAACCCAAGCATAGTTTATCTTTGTTTCAAGCTTGTGTAAAAATGAAACCAAATCCAAGCATAGTTTTTTTCATGTTTCAAGCTTGTGAAAAATGAAACCATCTTCAAGTATACTCAAGCATAGTTTCTCATGTTTCAACCTTGTGAAAAATGAAACCCTTCCCACTTTACATCTCGTGACTGCCTTTTTATCAGCCCGTTTTCTCAGATGAGCCTTGGTTTTTTCATTTCCATCGTCACGATCTCTTTGGTCGATCATACACTTTCGCTTGGTTGCTTTACCTTTGCCCGAGGAACATCTGTGATGAGTGGTAGTTTTAGCTAGCCTCTTGACTATTACATGTTTTGAGCAGTTCCATCATTGTTGGAACTAGTTGTTATCCTTTTATACCACTCATTCCTCCACATGGAATCCCTTTTCAGCACTTTTCAAGCTCCTAAAATATGAAATTATTGTCGAGTACTTGTCTTTTCGAACTCTTTAAATTAAATGAATTGACGTCGTCTCAGTATATTTTTACCCCTTTTTTCGGGCTGAGATTGACTATTTACAAAAAAGGTACACCTTAGTCAAACATGGCTAAGAGGTTCTCTCGAGTATTGTTTTTTACCTTTTCGGATTTGAGAGACAAATTACGAAATGGGACCTTATGGAGTTTTATTTTTTGTCTCTTTTTCAAACTCTCTAAATATGAAAAAGACACTTAGTTACTCTTCCATCGGACTCTTAAAGATTAAACGATGAAAGACTCGTCACCATGACAAGACCAAGCTTCTCCTTCCTAGGGCTTGTAAAACCTACTAGGATGGATTCATTAGAACGGTGAAATTATACGACAAGCATATGAAATCCTCTTCAATATTGTGTAAAAATAAAGAGGTACTCACTAGAAATAGTGGGGGAAAAAGGAAGGTGAAACATCCTTTGTATAGGTAGCATGTCGCTCTTGAACATGACACTCTTATGTTCTCGTGTCAGGTTTGGGATATCCTCACTTAGTCACTTGTCCTTCTGGGTTTGGGTGATCTATTTTGCCTCTCATTTCACTATTCCACCTCGTCATTATGACCCTTGGTCCTATGTTGAGTCTAATTCTGCCACACTCCGGAGTCGTGTCGCCAATATGTTCAAGAAAAGTCCTATCTGCAGTCTATTGCCTACACGTTGTATGGCCTTTTCTCATAGTCTTGGAGCATACTTTTTTATTCCACTTTATTCCTTGTTTCGTGTTGATGATGAGGGAATCATTATGACCCTCCTTCGACGGGTCACCTCCTGTCAACTTCATCTCATTATCCAAGAAGATGACTTAGAAACTCCCTTTCAGTACCTTAGAGCTTGCATGCCTTAATGGCAAGTTCTTCACAACCCACGATAGGTTTTCACTATTGACCTTCGATCAGGTGATTCCAAAAGTGTTCGACATCAACTTCGTTTTCACATTCATGGATTGTACTATCGTATCTTAAGGACCATTTTCATTATTGGTGGCTTCTCTCGTGCTTGTTAACGATCCACATCATTGGCCGATAATCAGGTGGTTTTCTAGCATGTTTGACTTTGACACATTCATTCACATGTTAGAATTCATACTTTGGTCGGGTCGGGATGGAGTGCAAGACCTTGAGTCTTGTCTGATATGACTCAAGTTGCGTGGAGTTAGATGTTATTCTTAATTGTAAACATGTTTCTGTTATACAGATGGATGTGACCATACCGTGGGACTTCATATTTATGATGATGATCCTTCTATATCGGATGGTTGTGTCCATACCTTGGATCTTAGATTTACGAATGATATTTCTTATTTGGATGGTTGTACCCATGCCATGGATCCTTTCATATAGTCCTTACTATCCAGACGGTTGCGCCCATGTCATAGTTTCATGTCTTGATCTCAGATATGTATATTTATATGTGTCCTTGATTTACAGGTCTCGTGACAGTGTGTGTCCTCGTCCTTGCAAGAGATCGTAAAGCATCTCAGCCATCAATCTTCATTCTGCCTTCATGCTTTAGGGGGCATCTGTCATACATTATTTAGTCACACCTCCTGCACTTCCCTCTGACATACCCCGAAGTGCCCGAAAGATGACCATTATGTAGTGTACTCATTCATGTATACAACTCAGATCCCTCCTAAGACATTTATTGGAAAATACCTTGAGCTTTCCCTGAAGAAATAGCTCTAAAAACCCTTTCTTTAATTGTGATTTAATTGTTGTAATAAAGCTTGACGAGATTATAAAATAAGTGACAAATGACACTTTTGTCGTATTGGCGGAAACGAAAAAACAACACATCGGGCGTTGATAACCAACACGCTCTTTTCAACGAAGATCCTTCACTTCCCCCCCGGATCAACGACGGAAGAAGCCTTTCAGCCCTCCCTTGGCCGTTTCACGTTAACGCGGGTTGGGCGGGGGGGTCCGAATAACAGTTTTCATGGTTGCCACTTTTTGCAACGTGGCGCCTCCAAAATGTTCTGGACCCCCAAGGCCCGAAACATAAAACCATTGTGACATCCCCCTCCCCCTCCCTGAAATTTGTTTCCGGTTTTCTTCCATCAGACTGTTGACTTCTCTCGCGCCTTGTTCATCTGTCATCCATCTGTTTTCACTTACCCATTCACCTCCCGCCACGTCATAATACCGTTGCGTGTACACTTTGAAGACGTTGTTGTGCTTGATTATCCGTTTAAACAACCGTTAAGAATTAATTCGCATTTCCCCTGCAAATTGAATGCCTACGGCTAGATCCAAATAGTTAATTGAGCCCAATTGAACCTAAAAATCCTCTATGGATCCAATCTTTGCCACTTTTTGCTTCCATCCATAAACCAAAAGCACTAATTTGTCACTCTGTGTATTTTCTCCACTATTATCAATTTTAGGTTAAAAACAACTTTTGAATTTCCTTTGCGGTAGTGATGGCTCCTAAAGCAAAGATACAGAAGACTGCCGAAAAAGGGAACCCCTCCATAGTCTCCCTTGATCTGGATCATATGCCACTTGTAGACTTCCTTTTCAAGATCAATGACCGAGAATGTGAATTTGATTTCTATGAATTACATTCATGGTTAAAACTAAAATATACCGATCAGGAGGACCCCATTCGCTTCTGGGAGACTTTTCTGCCATTGTTTTCTTTTCCTAAGACCCATCAATTCCCTGATCTAATCTCTTGGTGTCAAGCTATGTATGACCTTGTGCAAAGAACAATAATGACTCAGGATGGAAAAATCCTGATTACCATCACTACTAAGAGCATAAACCAGATACTAAGATACCTCCATCTCATTCCCTTAACCATTTCTCACTTGCAGTTCTCGTGGACCTCTACAATAAACTCACCTTCCGACAGAGAGCTCTTATCTTTGAACTTTTCCTACTAGAAGATGCCAAATTACCTAAGAGAAATACTCCATATTGATCATCCATGTTCCTTGAAGCTACTAGTCATATTATCTCTCTGTTATCATACCTCCTAGGTTATGAAAATGACCAAGCAGTTGATGAATCCATCCTTGGGTTCTTTTCTATTTTTAGCAAAGAATATCAACATGCCTTCATGTATAATTATAGCCACTTTCTGGTTGATAATATACATGAACAGTTTATGAATTTGACCACACAAGGAGTATTCAGGTACAGTTCAGTTATCATTAAGCTAATTTGGGTTCAAAAGGGAGATCTATTGCCTATTCAGCTCAACAAACAAGATGAGCAGGGAGTGAATCAATCAATGAATAACTGGATAGAACTAGTAAGAGCAGGATCATTAAATTTTACATTCTCCTAGTTCATTGATTCCTTCATACATCCAGTTCTCCAATTACTCAACAGCCAGCCAGAGCCCAGAATCGGAGAAGAAATTAAAAAGACACTACACCTATTAGAGCAAACCAAGATTGGTGATTGGTACATATACTAGAATTACACTGAGATTAGGATCTACGGCAGTGAATTGGCTCCATACAAACTGCCTAAGTATGTGCCAATGAGAATATTCTCACTGGAATACATCAGGCAAACGATAAATATGGATGAAGTCCATTTTGTCTCAGGCAAGAAGAAATCACAGTTTAAACTCAAAGCCAAAGTAGGGAGTTTTATCTGTAACACTAGGTCTGCAGGTACAGAAGCAGACTGATTGCTAAAGAACATGAACCTCCAGCCAAGCTTCACTTGGTCTTATGATCCTTTTGAGATTATTTTAGCTCTCAGAGTGCAGTTGAAGACAACACCTTACAACCATACTCCCAGGCCAGAATTGGAGAAGTTCATGAACCAGGAGCAATGGTTTGAAGGTACTCTCACAAAAGCTGATGAACATGTTATATCAACTCCTCAGACAAAGACTCTAGCTACACAGATCACTCAACATAAAAGAGGCAGAGAAGAAATTCAGTCAGCCACAAAACCAGGTAAAGAGTATTATATCTTTCAAAAGAAGTTGAAAACTGAGCTATCAATGTCATGAGGAAGCAAGCCACCAGATATAATTGATCTTGGAGAATTGGAAGATGTTTCATCAACAGGGACCACTGATCCCAAGCCTCCCTCTACTTCTTCAACTCCTTGTTCAACTGAAGCTATGGAGATTATCCAATCAACTGAGACCAGCTGAGAAGGGGATACTAATATATTCTCAACATTTTTGGAAATCAAGCAAAAGAATTAAAGTATTAAATCTCAAGTTTACAGTCAATTTTGGAAACAGACATCCACTTCTCAACATAGACTTCTCTTTGCCTTCGACAGTGAAAGAGGAAGGATGAAAATGGCATTTTTGCAGGCTCAGATTCCATTTCCTAAATCTATAGTACACTACAAGAAGACCATCTTCTCATTTGATGTAAACCAGATACATCCCATTTATCAAATGGATTTTCATAGGCAATCAGGTGAGATGTTCTTTTCAACAATGACCACAACTACCATGACTCTTTCCAAGCTTAGAATTGCTTTGTCCAATGTACAATCACACTTAAGATTGAAAATTTGTCATCATTGTCTAAGGATAACAAATTAGAATCTTTATAAGATACCATTATCAAGATTGGATATGATCCCCAGGATTGTAAAGCAATTGAAGAAATATTGCAAAAGAAGAATGTTGAGATTACATCCTTGAAGAAACAATTGAAGCTGCCTTCAACTGAGGATCCATAAACTAAAGAAATGGCAGAAATGAGCATCACAGGGAGGAGATGTTAAAGCTCATTATTGAGCAAAACATACAGATCAAGAAAATGGAGGAGCAGATAGAACAACTGCTCAAGGAAAAAGAGACAACACAGCTTACTGTGACCTCATTGAAAACAATTCCAATGACAATTGCAGATTTAAGTTCATCTCCTTTGCGGTAGTGATGGCTCCTAAAGCAAAGATATAGAAGACTTTCGAAGAAGGGAATCCCTCCACAATCTCCCTTGATCTGGATCATATGTCACTTGTAGACTCCCTTTTCAAGATTAATGACAATGAATGTGAATTTGATTTCTATGAATTACATTCATGGTTAAAACTGAAATATAATGATCAGGAGGACTCCAATTGCTTATGGGAGACTTCTCTGCCATTGTTTTCTTTTTCTAAGACCCATCAATTCCCTGATCTAATCTCTTGGTGTCAAGCTAGGTATGACCCTGTGCAAAGAACAGTAATGACTTAGGATGGAAAAATTTTGATTACCATCATTGCTCAGAGCATAAGTTAGATGCTAATGATAACTCCATCTGATTCCCATAACCATTTCTCACCTGCAACTCTCATGGACCTCTACAATAAACTCACCTTCCAACAAAGAGTTCTTATCTTTGAACTTTTCCTACCAGAAGATGTTGAATTACCTAAGAGAAATACTCCATATTCATCATCCATGTTCCCTGAAGCTACTAGGCATATTATCTCTCTGTTATCATACCTCCTAGGTTATGAAAATGACCAAGCAGTTGATGAATCCATCCTTGGGTTCTTTTCTGTCTTTAGCAAAGAATATCAAACTGCCTTCATGTATAATTATATCCACTTTTTGGCTGATAATATACATGAACAATTTATGAATTTGATCACACAAGGAGTATTCAGATACAATTCAGTTATCATTCATCTAATTTTGTTTCTGCAAGAGAAAACAAAGATACAAAAGATTATGTTCAATAAGGGATGTATCATAAGTTTTAATATCAGCATAAGACCAAGCAAAAACATCTTTATATTTTTTAAGTAACTTAAGATATTCATCTTTAACTTACGGGGCTAAAGATGTAGAGATTTTTATATTTTGCACTTTTTCTTGGGATCCAATATTGATTTCTTCTATGATATTGGATGATGCACCATAATCTACTAAACAATTGTGAACAATCTTATTAAAAATCTCAAAAGTCAAAAGAAAAGGAGTGTGATAATTTGATCTATCTCCAATCAAAATAGAGTAAGAAGAATAAATATTGTCTATAGGGACATTTGGAGGTTTTCCTTTCCCTTTTGAGGCTTTTGTCGTAACAACAGTAGAAGGTAATAGAGATGCAAGGACCGCATTTAATTCCTTGAGTAAAAACTTTTGATGTTGTTTTAACTTACTGACCTCATATAGGGAAATGTTGGCTTTGATCGTTTTCATGTCTTCCACGATATTATATTCAATGCTATCAGAGACTATCAAGGTCTTAGATGATGAGGGAGATTTGGAAGTAGTTGGAGTCGAATCAGAAGATGGAGTAGAAGTCTTTTTAACCATGCACTTTTATTTAGTAGGAGGAGTAGGGGACTTTACATTTTTATTTGATAGAGAAGTATCAACAAGTCCCTTACTTCTAGTACTAACTAACATAAATTCTTCTTCTTCTGAAGTGGTTATAATGAAATCCCATAAACCATGAGCTTCAACGATTTCATCTTCTTGTGATTCCTCTGCAGATAGGGTTGTTTCTTCTTCTCCTTCATCTTCATCAGATTCTACATTTGATATATTGGCAGGAGATTGTGATTGCGATGGTTGATTCCTTTTGAAAGGCTGAAAGGACTTCTTTGAAGATTCAACAACACGTTTCTTGATTTCCACCATCTCATTAGACATTGTCTTCAAAACCTTTTGTAATCCATCCAATCTGTAAGGATCTTTGGGAGTCTTTTTCTTAGGTTCGTCCTTTAAAGTAACTTTTTTGGTTTGCTTTCTTTATCCAGTAGCAGAATTTTTGTCAAGGGCTAGAACTCCCTTTTCCACAGATAAATCCTCTTTCATGTTATCAAGTAGTATTGTTTTATTAGCTCTATATAAAAACATAGAAATATTTGAAGGAAGAGCACTAATGTACCATTCAATCTGCACATCAATACCAGGTCTGGAAGTGTCTAGGATTTTCTTTAACAATTGGTTAAATCTCAAGTTAAAATCCTTAATTTTTTCATTTGGGTTGGTTGTATAACAAATCATTAATCAAACTGGCAGTTGTTCGGTCATCCCAAAATTTTAACAAAAAATGTTCTTTGAACATATCCCAGTTTTTTATTGACCCAATAGGAAGAGAGAAATACCAAGACCCTATAGATCCTTCAAATGTGTAAGGAAAAAGTCTGCAAACACAATCCCCTTATGTGACTCCATTCATATTAATGGCTAACATGAACTTGTGAAGGTGTTCCTCTGCAAGGAGAACACCATCAGGGTTAAATTTAGGTAGCCATCTCTATGGATGCTTGGGAAGAGGATGTAATTGAGGAGTCATTTAAACTACCCTTGGGTTGTTCCATGGTTAGTTTTCCATTTTCAGAGTACTAGGTATAGAGGAAGTTGTAGATGATGTGGAGGTTGTAGGAGATTGAGAAATTGAAGAGGTTGCTCCTGTAGTGCTACTGATTATAATAGCACTAGTTTATTGTGGGTGAGGAATGTGGATGGATAGGATTAAAGGATCATAAGAGTAAGGTAAATGGGTAGAGGAAGAAGGGAGATCAACAGAAGGAGTATGAGGTGGAGAGCATGATGTAATCTCACTAGTAGAAGATTGAATCTCTGGAGTACTTTTCTTTTTCCGATGAGTGGGTAATGGGAACTCAAAAGTTTTGGCTCCAAGTTTATCACTCTGGGATATAGTTAACACACCAGAAGATTGTAAGGATGAAGTAACTCTTCCTTCCGATAAATAATATTGAACATATTTTTCTCCAGAAATTGAAATTCCTTCCAATCTCTGAATCAAAGTCTAGACTTTAGGGAGTTCTGCAGGTACTTCTGTAGAATTTTCGGCCAATTGAATTTGGAAGTGTGCTAGGATATTTGGTGGTTGTTAGGAGACTTTAGATCTTGGGTTAGGAGATTTGGAATGGGATCTTGAAGTTGGTGGTGACTTCGAGGGAGAGTGACCCTTAGAATGACCTTTTGATTTGGAGTTATACCTTGTTGCCATTCATAGTTTGATGGCCCTCCTTCTAGAGCCAAAAAATGTTGAAGGGTTAAAGTTTCTACCTCAGCGTTAGGGGAAAACCACCCATTCGGGACCTTAGAGCAGATCCTTTTCCATTTGGGATGGTGGGCGCGACTGGAAATTATGGGACTAGTTTCCCTTAAAATAAATTATAAAAATGGATGGAGTATATGAGTATGATTGCTAAGATATAATTAAAACAGAAAATAAAGAGTACTTAAACTAAATATCTATCTTGGGAAAGCTTATCTGTATATGTGATTCAAAATGATATCATAAGCAACATGACAATATAGATTATCTTGTTATTATGATGATAAAGCAGATAATGATAACTAAATTAATTAAATAGCTAATTAAATTAATTGATGAATTCTTTACAAATATAAGGTTTGATTGTTTATACATATAATATATGATTTCAATCAAACATATTAGTAGTGAAAAATGTACGATTTCTTACAACACATATATGGTAAACGTAATCAAATAACCATTCAACTTTTAAGCAAAGAAATAATAGACAGATAGTAGTACTCGATATATTGTAACTTTGCTCATGAGAAAATAGTAGTGGTTCAACTTTCTATTAAGATAAACTTGAGTCACAATAGTGCAAACAAAGGCCTTCTTTCCAAAATTTATAACCTCTTCTCCTTACAAATGGAGGGGATTTATAGTTTCAAAATGAAATACAAATACAACAAAGTAGACTAAAAGCATGAAGTGGTTTTAACAAACAACGCTGAAAATAAACCAACGAGACATTTTAAAAATTTGTTATAAAAACTTGACTAGGATTGTGAAGAGGATTGTTTTCCCATTTGCTGTTGAATATTTTAAATATCTGTCATGGGCTTCAATTCAGGTGGAGTCTTTAGCTGAATCCACATTTTGCTGGTAAATATGGCATCCCTTGACACTGGAAACATGTGGGTGGTTGTGTTGGATAGGCATATGAGCATTAACCACTGCCTGTGAGGCTTGACTAAGAACTGTCAATGGTATTCCAAGTCAGCTTTAGATAGTTGTTCAATTGTTTCAGCCCTTTTTTGGACAATTCATACCACATTTTGGTTAGCAATTTTTGATATCTAATAGAGCTCCCTCGGGGTAGTTTGAAATGAGATTCGCCTGAAACAAATTATCGTTGATGGTTTCAATGAGGTTGTTAGAGATATCTCTTGCATTAAGTGTTGTTGTCTTTGCATTCTTCAGGCAGACCTGCCATTCTCTGAAGACTATTTCTTTGTGTGACTCCTCTATCCTAGGGAGATCAGCTAATCTCCCATCAACATTGTCTTGCCACGTTATGAAACCTGCAAACTTTTCTTCAATATCATCAAAATACATTCTGAGGTCGAATAATTGGTCCACTAAGGAACCAACTGTGTGACACAAATCATGAATAATGGCTAACTTCTGTCAGAATACAATTTTATGTTGAGCAAGGAGAGTATTTAACTCTCCTGCTTCCTTTTGGAACTATTTTAATTTAGGATTTAAGTTGTTCAATTTTGTTCTATAATTCCTGTATTTGAGTGTCCAAGTCCTGCAAATCAGAGTCATGTTGGACATTAAGGGCATTGAAATTGTTATGGATACCCACGATAGGTTTTCACTATTGACCTTTGATCAGGTGATTCCAAAAGTGTTCGACATCAACTTCGTTTTCACATTCATGGATTGTACTATCGTATCTTAAGGACCATTTTCATTATTGGTGGCTTCTCTCGTGCTTGTTAACGATCCACATCATTGGCCGATAATCAGGTGGTTTTCTAGCATGTTCGACTTCAACACATTCATTCGCATGTTAGAATTCATACTTTGGTCGGGTCGGCATGGAGCGCAAGACCTTGAGTCTTGTCTGATATGACTCAAGTTGCGTGGAGTTAGATGTTATTCTTGATTGTACACATGTTTCTGTTATACAGATGGATGTGACCATACCGTGGGACTTCATATTTATGATGATGATCCTTCTATATCGGATGGTTGTGTCTATACCTTGGATCTTAGATTTACGAATGATATTTCTTATTTGGATGGTTGTACCCATGCCATGGATCCTTTCATATAGTCCTTATTATCCAGACGGTTGTGCCCATGTCGTAGTTTCATGTCTTGATCTCAGATATGTATATTTATATGTGTCCTTGATTTACAGGTCTCGTGACAGTGTGTGTCCTCGTCCTTGCAAGAGATCGTAAAGCATCTCAGCCATCAATCTTCATTCTGCCTTCATGCTTTAGGGGGCATCTGTCATACATTATTTAGTCACACCTCCTGCACTTCCCTTTGACATACCCCGAAGTGCCCGAAAGATGACCATTATGTAGTGTACTCATTCATGTATACAACTCAGATCCCTCCTAAGACATTTATTGGAAAATACCTTGAGCTTTCCTTGAAGAAATAGCTCTAAAAACCCTAATGGAGAATCATTGCTCTTATAAGGCTTAAAATGACGATGATCACATGTTTCACTGTACTTGACCAATGATGGCATCGCTCTATTCCCTTGCATACCTGCGATGATCCCAAAGAGGATGAGAAGCTTCGTGATCTAGAAGCTTCCAAAGCGACGAGCTAGAGGTTGTTTGGCATAGATGAGGTTGAATCCTCCCAACTTGACCTCTTAGTTTTATCCCGATGAGATACCTCCTTGAGATGAAGGCCTAATCCTATCTTTGGAGAGGTCCTAACTCCCTTTCCCAACCTATAAATTCATCCTCTCCCATTCCCAAATGGTTGGTCTATGTCTATATGCACCCTTATCTTGAGATTATGCTTAAGTCTATTCATTTGACTTGGAGAAGGAATGCTTGGGGAGTTCTTGGCTTCGACTTGGATTGCCACTCAAGGAGAGCCTTTCAACATCAAGGATTTGGTTGTAAGCTTCCATTTATTTCCTAATAATATACAATTGTTGGTTCATCTTCCCAAAACATATGTGTTCATGTATTATTTAGCTTGAAATTCCTTGATCAATTAAGTAGGTTGTTATTGGATTTTCTATTGGTTTTGGTATGCTTTGTTGTCTCTTGATCACTTGTGCAGGTACATAAACACTGATAGAAGCAGGAAAAAGTCTGTGACACAAGCGGTTCAAGGCCCTCAACAAAGGAAATCAAAATAGCATCAGAACGATGTAGGTCATCTCTTTCGTTCTTCTTTTCAATTATAACATAGGAAGATCTCTAGTTGATTGTCACTTCAATTGCTAGACCCACTCATTGGGATAGAGGGATCATCTCTATCTCAATAGAGGATTAAACTTGATAACAATTTTATTCTTGCCAATATAGAGATTTGGTCTCACTTCTTGGATCCCTTCTTTTAAGTCTCATTATCCCTAATTTTTCCAAATCTTATTCCCATTTTAGGGGACATGGAACAAATGCTTTTATATGTTGACTCCCCCTAGCCCATTTACGTATATAGCTCTTCTCTTATGGATCAATCAAGGAGGAGATCACTTTTTGGGTTTATGATTCCCATTATGGTCCTTTACTTTGGTTTCAATCATATCTTCAAAGGTTTTAGTCCTTGCACCTTACATTGATGAACTCTTTACAATACAATGATTAACATCATTTCTACCTGTTGAGTAGTGTCAAACGTAGGGAGTTTTTTTTAGGGACTTGGACTTTTATTCCTACAAAGTTTTGGAGGATCATGGAAGAATATATTAAAAATTGATTCACCAATAACATCAAATGACTTACTTTTTGTTTTTTTTCATTGGATTCTCCTCTCCCTTGGCTTGACAAGGTGCGAACAACTTGATCTCATCTTCAATGTCCTATTGCATCATAGTTCATAAATAATATCTTCATCAGGGATATTCTTTATAAGACATCCTTTACATATGTGGTAGAAACTACTCCTAAAAGGGATTTTTACATAGTATAGCTCTTGAATATAAGACAAAAATCTAATGTGTGCGTGTGTATCAATTCCTCCAGATAAACCATCATCAAGGTTCATCTCCACACAAATTATAGCCACAAAGGTACTTTCTAGGTTCCCGTTTGTATAATCAATATCCAAAATTTCACCTAACTTGTTCATTTTAACGGTTGGGGCCTTTTTAGTCTAAGGATCCAAGGGTATAAAGTGTATTTCAATGCATAGAGGTTTTATATCTATTCTCTCCTTCATAATTTTGAAAAGAGAAACAATATGGAGCTATCCCTATACTTATCATATTCAATTATTTATCTATCCTTCTTGGACTTGAAAATAATTTTTATCCATCCCATGCCTAATTTGTGGAAAATTTATGCATATCCCAATTTTTTCTTCTAGACTTGAGAGATTAACTAACTCATTGAATCTTTGTTTTCCCTGGTAATGTTTTTTCACAATAAATTGTTGGGCCCCTATAATACTAGTGTAGCCCCCTTATTTTTATTATTAGTGTATCCCCCTATTATTATTAGTGTGCCCATGTAGCCCTAATATTGTTATTGGTGTGCCCCATAGAAGCCCATTATTGTTATTGTGGTGCCCTTACATTATTATTGTTATGTAGGCTCTGATTATATTGTGACCCCTTAAACTCCTATATATACCAAAGAGGTCTTGTCATTTATATCATCTAAGAATTATTCATTTATGTGATGTGAGAAGTATATTTACCCCTTGAAGAGGCTAATTTTCAAGTCATTATTTTCTTCTGTTTTGTGACTTGGTTGCGTAACATTTGGTATTGTGGCTTTGGATTCTAGGGTTTCACTACTTCAAATAGTTCATCTTCAAATTTTCGCTATAACTATTTTTCTATAAAACATCAGAAGCTAAAACTTCAACCACGTGGAACCAAAATATTGGTGAATTTATTGTAGAAATTTTAGATCTTGGTTCAATACAGTTTTTGAAATATGGTCCAAAGAATTTAGGATTTCTGCATGCTCCAAAGTTTTGTCTCAAATAGGTGACCTAGGGAAAATCGTCATAACTTTATTTTAAAGAATTGGATTTGAGTTCCATAAAAGTGACTAAAAGTGCACAAAATTTAGTATCTCTTGTATAAATTTTGGATTTGAAGGTTGAAAATGTGACATGTTGCATCCCATACAAGTTCGCTCTACTGAACCAGTCCACAATCAGGGCATCATGATAGATTTGGCATAACTTTATATTCAAGAATCCAATCTTGGTTTGACTTGTGGTGTTGGAAATAAAACTCAGAGTGCTACAACAAGGCAAAATGTTAGACCTTGGGAGGCCAAAATTTTAGAGATGCAAAAGTTTCAATATCAAGCTACAAAAAGCAAGAAGAAAAATGTGTGTATTTTTTAAAATTTGAATAAGTTTTGCTTGAAAAATCAGTCTGAAGTAATTCAAAGGGAATAATAAAGTATATATATAATTATTTGGTTCCAATATGCCTTGAAACAAAAAGATGGATACTACTAATAAGCAACTAGAAAGATCTTCTATGACACATGAAGAAGACAAAGAAATGCAACATGATATATAAAAATTACGCGACCAAATGCAACAAATTTTGCTCTTGCAATGAGTAACCAAAAATGAAATGGAAGTTAAGATGGATGGTTTAAAAGAATACATGGAATATTTTAAGGATGGATTAAAAGCAGACATGGAAGGCTAGAATGAAGGTTTGAAAAAGTTGCTACTGGAAATGCTTCTTAATGGTGAAAGGGTATTCCATGAAACTCATGATGAGAACAAAAGGGATGTTAATTATGATTTTAGAGACTCTAACTTTAGATTGAATACCGACCACATTCCAAAGATCGATATGAGGAAGTTTGATGGCAAGGATCTTGTAACATGGATACTACATATGGAGCAATATTTTGATCTACATGATGTGCAAAACACAGAAAAGGTACACATTGCATCTTTATATTTAGAACCCAATAAATTTGCATGGCATTGATGTATTTTCTCTCGTAAAACACTTGTCACTTAATGGTAAATTTTTATGGAGGAAATGACAACACATTATGAGGATGCAAAGAGAATCACATTCTTTAGCCAATTAATAAATATCAAACAAAAGGGTTCAATGGCAGAGCACATTTAGGACTTCCAAAAATTAGATATTAGGGTAATTTATATTATAGAGGAGCATATTATTGATGTATTCGTAGGTACTTTGAAGGATAACATCCAGCATGAGGTTCGCCTTTGGTAGCCTGATCCATTGGAGAAGGCATTGAAGGTGGCAAGAAAAGTGGAAAGCAAAATTATGGCAACAAGGAGGTCTACCACTCACAACTATAAAGATGGAAGTGTTGTTGATCCTAGCCTTCTATAACCTACAAGGTTGACACCACAACAATTGGAGGAAAAAATAGTAAAAGGGCTTTGTTACAGTTATGATAGCAAATACACTAAAGGCCACAAGTGTGCTGAGAATAAATTATTTTACTTAGATTGTGAAGAGGAGGAAGAAAAGAAACAAGAAACATCAAAAGATGAGGATATACACCAATAACCAAACCCATAGAAAGAAGAAATGAATATGACCATATTTGTAATGCATCGGCGAGGATTACCACTCCTCAAACTCCCAAGATAGAAGGATATATCAAGAAGAAAAAGGTAATAGTGTTGGTTGATTCAGGTAGTACCCATAATTTTATTCATTGTAAAATAGCCAAGGAATTGAATTTCTTTCTATATCCAGCAATAAAGTGTCAAGCACTAGTACAAAATCGCCAATTAGTTACTAAAAAATGGCTAAATTTTGCATATAAATGATCAATTTTCGGCCAGTGACCAATAGTAGCTAATTTATAGTATCTTATAACGTGACCAACTTTTAGTCGTTTTTAGCTTAGTCATTAATTGGTTGTCTCAATTTTATCGTCAAGTAGTATATTTAGTTATTAATTTAGTCATTGGTTTAGCCATTAATTGCCAATATTAATGACCAAATAAACAATAAAATATTCTATTATATGATCATCTGAGAAAACCAATTAATGACCAAAGAAATATGACCAAAATGTTAGTCGCATTATAAGATACTGTAAATTAGCTACTAATAGTCATATATATGCAAATATTAGTCGTCATTTGAAACCAATTAATGACCACCTAAATATGACTAAATTTTGACTGTGTTATAAGATACTATAAATTAGCTACTAATAGTCGTATATATGAAAAATTTAGTCTTCATTTGTAATCACAAATTTATCATTTGCAATAGTCTTTTATCTTTTTTTTTGTAATTCCATATTCTTTATATGAACGACAAATTAAGAAGTTTATATTCATTTCATTTACTTTCATTAATAATCATTACAAACGACTAATTTAATCATTGTATTTTTATATTATTTTATATTCATTATTAGTCAATATGAGCTACTAATTCAGTAGTTTTGTATTCATTATTAATCAACAAAAATGAATTAGTATGATTTTGTGACTATATTAAAAAATTATCATACAATATTCATGCCCATATAATATGAAAACACACAACACAAATGTTAACAATAAAGTTTAATTATCCCTTTAATCAAAATGGTGACAACCAATTAAAAAATGTCAAATAGTACAAGAGGTGAAAAGCAAGGGACTAAGTGTGATCTTAAGTTTTCAAAATCTAAAACTTTACAATTTGAAAGCATCACAGTGATGCACTTAGCCTATCACTCAATTTCCTACTTAATCCAACAAAGGGATGGGATAGATAGAACTTAAAAATGTCAAACATCTGTGTACCAAATCTACCAGTAAAAGATAAATCTCTTGACATTTTCTTTCAGATCGGGTAAGGGTCGAACACTTGTTCCTGTAGGTACACGAGTGCTCTGAGAACATGAACTAGATGCAGTCACGTGACTGCTAGGAACACCACTAGATAAGAAACCATCGTTTGATGTTTCTAGCTCCATATAAAATTGAGCCCGAAATGTAGCCAGATGGGCATAATCCGCTTGGGGTACCTGTACATAATAAAAAATAAAATATATGGCAAGGACAGTCCCCAAATATGTGAACCAAGTATATATTTATGATTTAGCATGGGGACCTACCTACACAAATTAAGCGTGTACATCTCGCATATCTGCCATAAATCAACCGATACAAGTGAATAGGAACCCAATAAAATGTACAATGCATTAATTTTTTTCTAAATTTGTTTCAATTTAAGAATAAAAACCATCTCCCTTTTTTCAACTAGATGAGCACAAACATCATTTTTCAAAACTTAAAAACAAGCATTGTTCAAGAACTAACATTATTTCAAACATTAATTAAGATTTACCTTAAAACCAACTACAACTACACATCTATTTATATTTTCCATCTAGAACTTCCAACTCTTATCCTACTGCTTAAATATGACTTTTGCAACCTGAAACTATTAAATTTTCAATATACAACTCAAAAACCAATAAGCATAGTAAAAGTCCAAACTGATAAGAAACACACTAAAAATGAATTATAACATTTTGAAAATAGGTTATCTAATCTACACAATGCATTAGGGGTAAAGAAGATGAGGTAGAGATCTATGTGTAACAAAGATTGTTGGTCAAGGACTACAATCCATTGGTTGTGAATATGTTTTCATCCCAAAGAACATGATAATGCACAAATCTACTAGTTCCGTATAAACATCATAAACATAGATTGGTTAATCTTCCAGTCAACATATTCATTTTTGCTAAGTTGGACAACATAATAACGTCTTACCTTCAGAAGATATCAATCTATTATCCAACCAAAGGAAAAAAATAATATCAATGGTACCTGAGTACCAACATCATTGCAAAGGTAAAAGTCAAATTCTATTGGATGGAAAATTTTGGAGTCAACTATAGTGCCTAACATATCATCAAAAAGGACTGTAATCACTAGCTCTTCTGTAAAATAAAAGGAAGCTTACAATAGAATTATGATCAATAGAGGGCTATCATACACAATATGTGACAACTGATAGTTGCGTATTCCATAACAATTATCTTCTTAACTGGCAATATGTTTCTACTCTTGTCTGTATCATTTCAATCTGGATGCTTGTTTGTAAAGTGTATGGTATGTTAACATTTTTGAACCACCACAAAAGTAACTAGAGGTTGATAATTTGGTGACATTTTTAAACCACCACAAAGATTCAACTCACTGCACGGAGATAGTCATTTTAAGATGGATAAGATGGATACATGGATTTTCCCACAATTAGAAAAAAAATGGATTTTTAACCATGAATTTTGGATGTAACATTGCAAGGGTTCTCTTATAGTTATAGATAAACAACGACTTTGTACAAAATAAGGCATAACAAGGATTTTAATAGCATCTTACTCAAACAAGAAACAATGAAATTTGATAATTTGCAAAAAGTAACCTTAAAAGCATAATTCTCTTTATGCATATCCCCAACCTTATGAGGACACTTATTTCTCTCTAGACACTGAAGCTGATGAATACTCCTATTGATCCTACAGTGAAAACGTATGGTGCTTACATTAATTACATATAGAATTTGGGGGTTCTTTTCCTGCAATTTTTTCACAAATTATAGTGCATGGTTATTTATTCATTATTTTGGATGACGCACGAGAATGCAATCATCAAGACCCTGCGTAAACAAAGATGTCATTGGGCTAGGAAAGTTGGATGGTTTGGAAAGACACTACTAGTTCTGACAGTGGCAACTTAACGAATAACAATTAATTCTGCTCATAGAAGTTGACAAATTTATAATCTCTCAACTTTCCCTATTTTGTCTCATACCTTTATCCCTACAAAATTTATCCTTTTTTACTTCATCTCTACTTAAGGAAACCAAATTGCAAGTCATTATACCTTGTCTCAGTGCGAGATATAGACCAGTTTTGTCATAGGTTCCACAATTATTCCCTCACCTACAAGGAGTATTATGTAATTCTTATATTTCCAAAACATAAATTATTAAATTCTCTTTCAAGAATTCAAGAAAATAATAAGTGACAAGTAACTAAAATGCCATGAAAACTTACATGTATTTTCTACGGGTGGACCCATAAAAGTATCCATACTTGACGAAAAAAAATGTATGACCAGAAAAACTTTGTGGAAGGGAAATTGATACATCGATCTAGTCATTTTTGTCTATAAAAATCATCTTCTCAATATCCACATAAATCAAATTTGAACTTCCAATGAAATTCAAATATTCAGAAAAGATGCCATAACTTGGTTTTTTGGAAACTTTGTATTCAACTATGTTGTCATCCTAATAATGAGAAATTGCTCAATAGATCCTAGAAACCCTTCTAAAATTCCCATGTGTAAAAATCCATTCCCATCCAAACCACCTCTAGTACAGGTAGTGAATAATGCATCTAGTGGCATTGGTGGGCTAGCGGAGAACACTTCAATACTAGGAATTGCAAAATCTTGATTGAAACTCATTTTTCACATGGATGAGACATCCAATGAGGATGGTTGCATGAACATAGGCACTTCCATGACCCTTTCAACCTGACTGTTGTAAACAATTGGGTCAATTTTCATTTGGTTGTTTAAAATGCAAGGCATAAAAAGCATTAGATCACAAAAACCTGTACATACTAGGAAGGAGAACGTAAGCTAGCTTTGAAATCTTACTTTCCAAAATTGTCAAGTGAAAATGTGTGATCTAGTGTGTAAGTTAAGTAGATAGCCCACTAGAGATGACATAATGTTGCTTTCTTGTTTGAATTTGCAAACGTTGTTGAATATATGGTGATCACAAGTACACTCTTTCAATAAGATTCTCAGCGCATTAGTTGCTATATCATTAAACTTTTGTGAAAAATAAATTGAATGCAACAGATAAACAATTATGAAAATCTAGTTCCATGTCAAATCCTGGTTGCATGGATGAAATGCTTTACAAAATTCATCTGTTCAAGTATGGAAAATTGAACATATTTAAGGATGGTTAAGTACTTATTCAACTCAAGTCTTGGTGCCTCTACTTTGTAAATAAATAGAGATAGGAGGTTACTAGTGCCCTTTCCATCACTATGAGGTGGTGTTGTTTTTCAAGAAAATGGTTGAATAACAAGATATGCTCTTTTAATTTCAACCATATGTAGTAATTCCTGAAAATTTTCATGATTTTCCGTCTCAAGTATTTTCCCCACTATAAAATTCAGTAATGATTTTCATGTCAAGTTTAATGACACAAGCAGAACATTTAGGTTTTTTAGAAGATTGGAAATTTTATCGATTGCGCCTTAAATGCTTTGATATACCTTGTTACTCGTACTATTCATTCACATTAAATACTTTTTCACCAAGTTAATCAATAACAAATAGATCAATTCCTCAGCTTAAATCATGTTGGTTAAATTTTGCACATTCATTACTTGTTCTACTAGCCTTCCAATTTGTGTTTGTGTTTGTTCCAACAATACACTTTTTGCAAGTTAGGTTCTTGTGATGCCCAACCTTGTATGAGGTTATGGGAAAAGGAATGTCATATGTGAAAAAATGAAAAGGGAGTAGAGCTAGAATACTTAAATGACTATTAGCTAGACCAAAATAAATAGGAGAGAGTTCAAGTTGTAGATAATATATTGCACAAGTTAATAGTGTCTTTATACAAAACTTTCAAAGCATATTATGTATGAGTGCAAGTGTGTAAGCCTAAAAATTACAGAAGTTATTTTCTAGAAAAAAATGAGATGCTTGACAGTTATTAGACATACTGCTTGACTTTGATCGCCAACTCCAATATAACCTAGGCATAGGGGGACTACATTTAAGAAAAGAAAATTAGTTGCATCAGTTACTCGGTCCATAATATACAACTAGAAAAATACATTAAAATCGCATCACTTTCACAACTCTATACAAAATCATTACAATACTATAATATCTTCAACTAATTTTTGTAACAATTTTATCTTCGTAAACACACCTATAGTTTTGTGCTCTTCCATGAAGATTTATGTTAAAAAATTAAAATATCCCAATTTACTAAAAATATAATAATGGAAATTTTTGCCAAGAAACATCTAAAACATCCATCAAAGCATAGATTTAAAAATGGAAACAACTATACTCAAATCCCATTTTCCATCTCAAACATCCTACAAATGTACTTACCATCAAGATCAACAATTCTTGCCATATGAAAGGCATCAGAGTTTGACAAATCTGCATTTGCAAGTGAAACTGCTAAAATTATGCATGTTTCATGCTTGACCTAGGACAAAATAAATGCTCTAATATGGGATTCAATATCAGAAGGTTGATGATATGAAATGGAGCGGATTAGTAATGATGTGCTAATTCCCCATTTAGAATTAAGCCCAAGATGCTTATCATTTTCTTTTCAAGTGCTTAAGGATTCAAAACTTTTGCTTAATTAATAGATTTTCATGATAGTTTCTTATGTAAATGTTATGAACAATTTAACATAAAAACATATGCTAAACAACAACAATATAACCACAATGAACGCCAAAATACAACACACAACAAGCACATGATAAAAGAGTTCACCCCTCCTGGGATACGTCTCCTTGGTCCAGCTTCCAATGGCTTGGACCTCTCTATTATGCTCAAATTACATCAAAATTGTGCTTACAATGCTCAAATGTCTATGCAACCTATCTCAATGAGTTAAGAATACTAAAAAATGTATATCTAGCTCTTTTTTTTTTTCATCCAATTTGGATAAGAACTGAAGAAGTTATGACTTCTCCCAGTTCCTCCACTAATTGTTCCATAAATTGCTCTAAATTGGCATAAAACTACATTTTCGCTCAAAAATTCGTTAAGGAAGCAAAAATTTCGTCGCACGACGGGCCATATTTTGTCGGCCATATCTCAATCACAATTGGCTAAGTTGTGGGCTCTTAACACTGCAAAATGTTGTGATGTAGGGTTATGGACCGATGGGATATTAAACCGGAACTTATAAAACTCCTGCGTCTGTATCCTCCCGGTCATCGCAATCGAAAATTCAACGACGAAGGTTTTGTTACACGGAAACACTACTATTGCGGACCCGTTGGGACTTTAAACTGCAACATAAACATTCATCTCATCCGGGGTCTATCGCCTTCAGAACTCACCGGTGCCAGGGCCAATTCCTGTTGCTGATGCGATTGTGATGTGTGATCGCATCGTATCGCAACTCCAACCTTGCCGGGAGCCGATTTGTAACCTGAACCTCCTACTACTACGATATGTGATTTTCGAGGGCCAATGGCGGGCTGGCACTTGGCACCTCCTCATTCGTTGAAGACCTTTCCATATCACCCCAATTCTGCCATGTAGGCAAGTCAAACTTGAGCTTTGACTTTCTCTAACTTTTGTATACGAACTCAGATTTGGGTTCCGTTCACACCATTGGATTCAAAATGATGAGCTCTTCAATCTAAAGTTGAGTTTGACAAAGATTCAAACACTTTTATTATTGAGCATAATTCTGAGCACCTAATCACTCCTCCCCACTGGAAGCCTTTTGGACCCCAAAAAGATCACTTTCAGTTATTAAACAGATGAGGGTACTGTTCCCTCACCTTCCCCACTTCAACCCATTTGTCCTTTTATGGATGTGTATCTTTGAAACCCACCTGAAGATAATCAATACTTCCCCTTTTTGTTGTCCTTGTCCTTTTGTCAAGTATAGTGTCTTGCTGAAGCACATCAAGGAATTATGGAGAAAAGTCTTCAATAAATGGAATTTGAACATTCTCTCTTTGATATTCAATCAAAGGAGGTTCATATAATCTCAAATTTTTAACATTAGCAAGGGAATAGATTTTCATATATGAAGGCAAATCAAACTTTAAAGCATTATTACCAATCTTTTCCATAATGTTAAATGGACCATAACAAATTGGTTTTAGCTTTTTACCTTCACCTTGAAGCCTTTCCTTGATAATGTAAAGCCAAAATTCATCACCTACTTGAAACCGATGATCCACATGATGCTTATCATGCCTTGACTTATAATTGCCGTTACTCTTTTCTAGTTGTTCTTGAACTACTTACTGAATCAACTAAATTTTCTCTATGAGTTTCTTTGCTGTGTCTATGTCACTATGTCCATCTATAGCTACATCTTTCTCAAAGATGAAATCCAAAGGCAATTTAGCTAAATAACCAAGACATGCTTCAAAAGGAGAAGTTAGAGTAGAAGAGTGTTTTGCTTGGTTGTAAGCATGTTGAATATAATGCAACTGTTCATCCCACAACTTAGGATGTTTGTTGCAATATCCTCTTAGCAAATGAATGCCTGTCTTGTTAACCACTTCAGTTTGACCATCTCTTTGTGGATGGAAGGCTGTACTTTTCTTCAATTTGGTGTTCATTAAGTTCCATAAACTTGACCGAAAATTCCCAACAAATCGAGAATCACAATCACTTACAATAGAAGCAGGCAATCCAAAATGAACCCATACATTTTGAAAGAAAATTTGAGGTGTTTATTCAACTGTAATTTGATTTTTACAAGGCATTAATATGCACATCTTGCTGAACCTATTCACAACTACATACAAATAATCATGACTTTTCCTTGATAAAGGAAGACCTCCTACAAAATCCATAGAAACACTTTCCCATGGTCATGAAAGCACTGGAAGTGGTGTGTACAATCCTAATTTCCTATTACTAGGCTTACTAACTGCACGCAATGAACAACCTATGATAAAACGTGACACACTTTCAAGCATACGAGGCCAATAAAAATACCTCTGAAGATTTGCCACTGCTTTACTTACATCGAAATGTCCAGCAATAAGAGAAGTGTGCGCTTCCCTTGTGACATTTACTCTCTCTTCTTGTGGAACACAAAGTTTTCCCAAAAGATATAACAAATTATCATGTACATGGTGGTCTAATTCCTCAACTTGGTGGCCTTGAATCAAGTTTAAATACACCTCTTGAAAGTCAACATCCTGTGCGTATTGTTCAACATAACTTTCCGGTAAAACATAATTATTCTTGAGTAAAATGGCTACAATTACAACCAATCTAGAAAGAATATCAACAACTCTGTTATAAATGCCTTTCTTGTACCTGATTACCAAGTGGAATTGCCGTAAAAATCCCATCCAATGAAAGTGGCTTGACTGCTGCAATTTGGTTTGAGATTGCAGATGTTGCAGAGGTTGACGATCGGTGTGAATAATGGTTTCTTTTCCCATCAAATAATGCTTCCATTTCTTCACACTTTGTACCAATGTGTAAAGATCTTTATCATACGTAGGATAGTTTATAACATCACCATTAAAAATATTAAAATGAAATGAAATGGGCTTACCATGCTGTAAAAGAACTACACCCATGGCGTAGTCACTTGCATCTGTCTGCATTTCAAAGGGTTGTTTCAAATCTGACAATGCTAAAAATGGGGCTGAAATGATCTCTTGTTTCAAAGCATCAAATGGTTTTTGTTGTTTGCCTCCCCATTAGAAGACAACCTTCATGCTAGTCAATGCATGTAGTGGAGCTGCTATGGAGGAGAAAGTGGAAATGAACTTCCTCCAGTACTGCGCTGCTCCTAAAAAACTCCTTACTTCTGTGACTGATTTGGGTATTGGACAATTCACAATGACCAAAACTTTAAAGGGATCAATATTCAGCTCACCTCCTCCAACTATGTGGCCCAAATACACTAAGGAATTTTTACCGAATTCACATTTAGACATCTTTAGAAATAAATGTTCTTTCCTCAAGACATCCAACACTTTCCTAACATGCTTGACATGCTCTTCTTGTGATTTGTTGAATATCAAAATATCATCTAAATAGACAATTACAAATTCATCAAGAAATGATCTTAAAACATCATTCATAACTCTCATGAATGTAGCTAGAGCATTGCAAAGACCGAAAGGCATAACCAGCCACTCAAACAATCCTTGTTTGGTTTTAAAAGCAGTCTTCCAAATGCCCTCCTTAGCTATTCTTATTTCATGATATCCACTTCTCAAGTCTAATTTAGTGAAATACTTTGCATTTTTCAACTGATCTAGCAAATCATCTATTCTGGGCAGTGGGTATCGATTCTTTATTGTAATCTTATTTAAAGCTTGATAATCTACACACATGCACCAGGTTCCATCTTACTTGGGTACCAATACAATTGGTGAACCACATGGCGAAGTAGAGGGATGAATTACTCCTTTATCTAACACTTCCTGGACTTATTTCTTAATTTCTAAGCTTTCCAGAATTGGCATTCGATACATACCAATATTTGGGAGTGGACAGTTCAGTTGTTGCTAAATTTCGCGTTGAATTCCTCTTTTTGGTGGCAATCCTTTTGGTTCTTCAAACGTGTCTCCATATTGATTGACCACATCAACCAATTCAACTTTCATCTTCACATCATAGCCTGCAAAGGATTGCTACTCTGAGTCATTCTTCTGCTTGATCATAAGAAGCACGAGACTCTTGCTGGAATTGACCAGTCACTTCATTTCCCCTGCGCTTGCCAAAGACAGACTAAGCTTTCTGCGATGGGCTCTCACAATGTACTCCACTATGTTTTTGAACAAATGATATTTGTTCTCAAATCTGTGGAAAAGGGCTTTCCTGTCATACAGATACGGGCTTCCCAATACAATCCTTGAGATATCCAATGACACAACATCTAATTCAACTTCATCAATGAAATTAACGGTGATTGAAAATCTGAAAACACATTTCCATGTGACCTACAAATTGGCATCCCTGGTTATCCAACCCAATGGATACGGTTTATGATGAGGCATGATTTCCAGATTCATTTTCTTAATCAAATTCGTAAAAATCAAGTTTGGATGAGATCCACTATCAAACAATGAATCGATTTTCATATGTTTGGAAATAACTCGGATGTGGAACAACTCGATTTAGTTTTCCTCATTTGAAATGCCGTGAGAGTTATTTGTTGCACTGGTACTTGCTACGACTGCCTCTTTGCTTTCTTTTGCCACAACGTTTCGCTTGGTGACTGTGGCTGTGATTTTTGTTTCATCTCCTAATTTAGAACCCAAGTCTTGTTGTGCAACAACATTGGTCTTTTGTTTCCCTTTATTTTTAAGTTTCTTCAGTCGTAATTTTGGATGAAGCTTCCAGTAATGTGCTTCATCATGTCCCTCCTTGGAACATGTTATGAAACCAGCTCACAAAAAGATAGAAAAGATAGATCAACGCCTTAGAATTGAGCCTCTTCGAGGGGGCAACCTCCTTTACATTACACAAATGAATGATTCTTTGATGATACAAATGAAAAAACCTCCTTTCTATATATAGGAATCTAAGGGGTCATACTATAATCAGAGCCGACATAACAATAATAATGTAAGGGCACAATAATAACAACAATGGGCTTCTATGGGGCACAATAGCAACAATATGGGCACTATATGGGTACATCAATATAATAAGGGGGTTGTACTAATAACAATAAGATGTTACTCTAGTAGTATAGGGGCCTAACATGCCCCTCTCCTTCAAAAAGTGTTGTCCTCAACGCTTGAGTAGTTATTGATGCTTTTGTATAGAATTCTTGTCTTCCCACGTGGAATCTTCAGCGGGTAAGTTCTTCCACTTAATGAGATACTCTGAAATTGATAGATTTCGTAATTGTCGAGTTCTTGTTTTTATGACTGCTCCAGGTTCCAATATGATTTTTCCTTCCTCTTCAATTTCTGGCAATATTGTGTGAATTGGGATCTTTTGCAACTTTTGAATAAGTGGCCATACTTCTTCATCCTTCTTCCGTTCATCCCTTGCTTTGTTTATCCAATCTGGTTGGATAATAGAAATAGCACAAAACAATGCTTCCACATCTTCATCCTTTCTTGAGAGTGCATCTGCAACAAATTTTTTGCTTCCATTTTCTATAGATGATGTCGATGTCATAAACCAACATATTTGTGACACATTTTTTCTGTTCTTCTAAAGATAATAATTGTTCTAAAAAGTATTTAAGACTATCATGATCCATTTTTACCTTGAAGTGTCTTCCCATTCGGTAAGGTTGCCATTTTTTAAGTGCGAGTAGTATTGCCAACATTTCCTTCTCATAAATAGCTTGCTTGAGATGTAGCAACAAAAATACCCAATCACCTACATCAAAACATTTTTCACTACGATGTTGATCTACCTTTTGTTTCTTTCGATTTTACACCAAAGTGGTATTATCCTTTAAAAGTTGGAGAACTTGTTGTTGATGCTTGATGTGATCTTTCACTGCTTGAACCTTTTTCTTCTTGATATGTCCTTCTATCTTTAGAGTTTGAGGAGTGGTAATTTCTTCCAATCCTTTACAAGATATGGTCAGATTCATTTCTTGATGCTCGATGCGATCTTTCACTTCTTGAACATTTTTCTTCTTGATATGCCTTTCTATCCTGATATTTTGAGGACTGGTAATTCTGACCAATGAATTAAAAGATATGGTTGGATTCATTTATTCTTTCTTGATGCGATCTTTCACTTCTTGCACCTTTTTCTTCTCGATATGTCCTTCTATCTTGAGAGTTTGAGGAGTGGTAATTCTTGCCAATGCTTTACAAGATATGGTTTGATTCTTTTCTTCTTTCTCTGGTGTTGGGTCCTGGCGTATATCCCCTTATTTTGATGTTTCTTGATCCTTTTCTTCCTCCTCTTCATACTCTATGTAAAATAATTTCTGCTCAGCACACTTATGACCTTTAGTGCATTTGCTATCATAATTGTAACAAAGCCCTTTTTCTCTTTTTTCTTCCAATTGTTGTGGTGTAACCCTTGTAGGTTGTGGAAGGCTAGGAGAAAGAACACTTTCATCTTTATAGTTGTGACGGGTAGACTTCCTTGTTGCAATGATTTTACTTTCCACTATGTCAGAAATCCCTTTTATTCTTTTCAATTGTTGTGGTGTTGCTCTAAAGGAGGTGTTGCTCTTTGTATCCTCATAATGTGCTATCATTTCCTCCATGAGAATTGACCACGTAACAAGTTGTTTACGAGAATAAAGCCCTTTATACCATAAAAATTGATATGGTTCTAAATATGAAGATGCAATACATACCTTTTGTAATAGTGGTACACCATGTAGATCAAAATATTTCTCCATCTGAAGTATCCAATTTACCGGATCCTTGCCATCAAACTTCCTCATATCTCCCTTTCTTGAATTTAGGAGCTCGATACTGAAACAAATGTAACTCTGTATTTTCAGATCTTTAAGTTCTAAAATTGTGACCTGTAGTAGCCCTGTGTGTCCTCTTTCCAATGCCACAAGTCTGATCCAAATTGGATTCTCCAAGAAAGAGTTATGAAAAATATCCCACAGTGACCTGATTATAGACTAGTTTAGTAGGGCGAACTTGTACGACATGCCACATATCCTTGTTTCGACCTTTGGCTCTGAAAAATATGTCTACAAAACTACAGTCCGTCCTCTTTCTGTACCTTCTTATGAAATTTCAATCCAATGCTCAGAGATAAAATTATGATGATTTCCCCAAGTCACTTGTTTGGAATGTAATTCAGGAGTTTGCAAAAAGACCAACTTCCTCATATCGTATCTCCTTAAATATAGCGCGAAAAGCTCTGAAATTTGGACCTGAGGTTTAGTGCAATTTCGTCTCAAATGGGTTGTTTTTTTTCGCTTCTTAAATGTCACAGAAAAAAAAAAGTTATAGTGAAAATTCCACGATGACCTATTTGGAGCAGCGAAACCTTAGAATCCAAAGCTCTGATACCAAATGTTATGAAACCAGCTCACAAAAAGATAGAAAAGATTGATCAACGCCTTAGAATTCAGCCTCTTCGAGGGGGAAACCTCCTTTACATTACAAAAATGAATGATTCTTTGCTGATACAAATGAAAAGACCTCCTTTCTATAGATAGGAGTCTAAGGGGTCATAATATAATCAGAGCCGACATAACAATAATAATGTAAGGGCATAATAATAACAACAGTGGGCTTCTATGGGGCACAATAGTAACAATATGGACACTACATGGGTACATCAAGATAATAAGAGGGTTGTACTAATAACAATAAGGGGTTACACTAGTAGTATAGGGGCCTAACAATTCTTGCACATGGGTTTCTACCCTTCTTTCTTAACAAAAGCATTTTTCTTCTTCTTTCCTTTAAACTTCTTCTCTTTTTCTCCACTCTGAAATGGCTTCTTCTTACCTTCTTCCTATATATTTTTCCCTCTTGATTCAAGGTGTGTAACTTGAACACAGACCTCATCAAGAGTCGTGGGACTAAACATAAGAATGGTATGTCGACGATAGTTATGCAACCCTCCTATGTATTTCAACAAGGTATCCTGTGACGGTAAGTCTACTCTTAGCATAATAGCTCTTTTCCTAAACTCTTGAGTATACTCTTACACATTTTGACCTTTCAACTGTTTGAACTTTTTCCAATTCATGATAGGTTTTTGCATATGAGCTAAAGGGTAGAAATGTAATTTTTATAGCAGCAATGAAATCAAACCAAGAAATAGAGATATTACCATGTTTTTTGATCTTGCCTTGAGTCCTTGCTTCCCACCATACAAGTGTTGTGTTGTAACATTCCTATTTTTTATAAGTTAGCTATTAGATAAAAAAATCAAAATGCCATACAAAAAATGATAAGTTAGGATATGGACCATGTTATGCCCCTATACCAATAGGTGTCATATATCATGATTGACTTGGTTTAACTCTGAAATATGTTCATACCTTTGCTTGTTGTAAGTGTTTTTCATATTTGTGAAGAATAAAAAATTAAAAAATATAAAGAGGGTATACCCTAGAAAGAGAATAAAAGGGTAAAAAGAATAAAAAAAATGAAAGAAAATGAACCCCAACAAAAAGAAAAGACCATGAAAGTGTGCAAGCCTAAATGCCACTACTATTTGCTTTATATATAATAAAGATTGTGTGCAACTTGTTACCTATGCCACAATCCATGTTTACCAAATAGCTTATTCTTGGTTATTCCATGTTTTCAATTTCATGTTTTAGATATAGAGAATAAAGATCTGACCAAATAGTTTAATCTTGGCAGATAAGTAGATAGGTAGAGTGAATAAAAGGAGCTCAACAATTTAATCTGAGTCTTTGGATGTAATAAGTGTAGATTTAGATAGCTATCACTATGTAAAAGAAAATAAAGTGTGAAAAGGGTTTTCCAGTCTAAGTGCACCCTAATAGAGCACCCTAATAAAGAAGTGAAAATGCTAGGATAAAGTAGGTAGGGTAAGTAGATGATGGTTGCAGAATAGATGTATAGTGAATGGTTAAGTTTAATGCTTAAATCTTTTGCTTTCATCACTTGGACAAAGCACAACTCACATTAGAAACAACACATCAAGAAAACAAAGTCAAAATAATTAACTTCCTTATTCATTTTTCCCTAGAAATTCACTAATTTCCCCTAAGTGCTAAAAGTATCTATAACAGGTTAGAGGGGCTCAGAGCATTTCTTTGACTTTTGGAGGGACCAGACCCTCGGCCCAATAATTTGGAATGCCTAAAGTGCTTAAGTCCCTTTCGTCAATATTTACCTCATCATAAATTCATTTATCCCCTTTAAAAGATTTTCCTAAGTAAAATCCTGGATTTTACTTAGGGAAATTAAAAACATTTCCATATCTCAAAACCCTCATATTCGTTTAGCCTAAGTTATAAATGTTATATGATGAAATACACTTTCAGAAACATTTTATCTTAGTGCATGTTAAATTTCCACAAAGTCATATCAGCTTTTAACTTGTAATATTATTTAACTCCCCAAAAACAAAACACCCGCGCTTGTATTATTATAAAAACCTCAAATTTTTACATATCCCACCCCGATGGTTAAATATAATCTTAAATAAAACAATAAACAGGATTAATTAGCTAATCCGTAGTTGATTAAGAACCCGACCTCCCCACCATGCTAATGAGATTTAATTAAGTCATCAGGACTAATTAATAACTTAGCGACCAATCAAATCGCCCCCAATATGGTTAAGTCTTTTTATTAATATCGGGCCTGCCCCTGTTATATGTCAGTCATGTCATTGCCCCGGCTACCGTCTGATCGGATCCTTCATATCCGACGACCCTTGCTCATATCGCGCAGGCCTTTTGGTCAACCTTTAGCGCGTGATATGGGTGGTTTTCCAAAACTCGCCGATGCAATGTGTCAATTGATCAATGGAATCACGTGACCCTCCTCCAAAACCACTCACCTCCCAAAAGCGGTGCGATGAAATCCGCTTACCGCCCCCGCTTCCCACTCTCCGCATATGACAAATTTTCTGCTATTCATTCAAATTTTACCCGCCAATATCAACCATTTACCTGTTTAAACACAAAAACCCCAGTTTTGCTCGTTTTCACCTGATTGTGCAGTAAAACCCTATGTAACCCATCTGCGCCACCTAAAGCCTCTGTTAACCGATTCAAGCATGGTTTACCTCCCGAAAGGCATTTTGGACTCGCTCCATAGACCTTTCAAGCTCAAATGAAACCTTTTCGACCTCCCCTGCAAACTAATGCTTTCTTAACAATTTGTTTTGTTTTGCAGGTGATCAGAAGACCACAGCCTTGGATAAACAACCTTAATACTAGTCATAAGACCTGTTTACTCCAATATTGTTATCCAATCTATTCAAACAGAAATGGAAAATAAAACACACAGCTAAAAGACAAGCAGAGGAAACATGGAATTAAAAGGATTTACTGTTGAAATATATAGTAAAAACCTAAATATACATTGAAGGTAAAAGGACATAGTAAAGAACAGTCAAAGTGTATTAGGGTTAAAGAGTATCAGATTGAAGACCAAGTCAAGTAAATCAGCTAGCATGAAGATAAACAACAGGGAAGACAATTACAAAACATAGCATACAAATTCATGTCAAAGTGAAGATAGATGAAAAACAGAGTGGTAAAAGTAAAAAGTAAACAGTAAACAGTAAAAGTAAACATGAAGACATTAAGAGTTAAACAAAGATGAAAACACTTTCACTAGCTACAATGAAGTTTACCCAAAAGTGAAAAAATAGTTGAAAGGAATTTACGGTTAAAAGATGAAATCAGAGCAGAAATGGTACATTCTTCATAAATTTCCTGTTTAAGCCATAGTTTTACAGAAACTATTGTGGCCAATGCAAAAAGTATTTCAAAAAACTAGAGGATATTTTTATTCCTAACAGGATGATTTACAAAAACCTTTCTCACTTTTTACACAGGTATTCCCAAAAGGGAGATAAGTGCATGTATTCACAACCTATTTTCAGTTTATGCAAAGTCCTGTTTTTTACATCTTTTTTCAGAGAAGATTGTGAATAATTGGAGCTAAATTTTGGGAAACTAAGAGAGGTTTATCTCAAAAACATTATTATTTACAAAAATCTCTTTAACTTTTTACATATCTATCACAGACTGAGATATACAAGCATATAATTGGACCCTATGTTTGCATAATTTCTGGGGCAGAATGCACAAAGGAAGGATGCAATTAGTGACTAGGATGCCTCATCATCAATTAAGCGCTGCTATCAAATTAAAATTTCCCTTCTTTGTCACCATAAATCCATAGAAATAGTGCCAAATAGATTCATTAGTTTTGAATGTCCTTTATTTAAGTTCTATTAATGTAAACAGTTGGAGATATTTGTGAACTAATCTTGATATTTTTTCAAGATATTTCAGTTTACAATTAGTATAAATACTTCTTCATTTGAAGTATTTTGGGTGTATTCTCAGACATTTATGTAGATAATTTAATTGTGGAATTGAAGTGTTGTTGAACAACCTTTGTATGGCTAGCTGGAACAAAGTAATAAAGCAAAGGACTTTTACAGGATACCTGTGTCAAACGAGAAACAAATAAGTACTCTATATCTTGTGTTTTTACAGTTTTCTGGTTTAAATATTCATATGTGTTTCATATCTGAATGATAAACGAAAAGTTATATTTCAAAAAGAGCTTTACTGCAATCTGTCTTTAAAATTGTTTATATTCTTAATGTTTTCTTCCGGACTATTATAGGTAGGGAATTCTTAATTGCTCCCTGCTTTCATAGTTTATCACTGTGACCATTTAAGAAAGAATTCTTATTTTCTTTGTTAATGAGCACCCACTTTCCCTCATCTTGAACTTTGTTAAAGGATTCTTAATTGTCCTTCCTCCCTTTTCACGACCATTTCACCCTTTTAAGCTATCATTTATCTTTTGTTTAGCTATCTTACCCTGTGAAATTCTCCTTTGTTAAATCAACATGATGCAGTTAAGTCATCTTCAGTTGACTCCATAGCCCAATGACCTGAAATACCTTGTTCTATCTATCTACTCCTGAATTCCACTACCAAACAAAATCAAAACCCCCCAAGCTTTCATAACTAGCCTAATATCGCATAAACAAAGCTAAATCATAAAGAGAGAGCCCTCTCTGAGTATAGATTGGCTAGATTCTGTACTTAAAAGATTGGTTTGTCGTTACCTCGGACCCCTTTCCTTCTTCTAAACAACTTCAAGGAAAATTCGAGTGATAACAGACCAAAAACAAGATGGAAAATAAAAATGTTAGAAGTAATTATTATTGCAGGTCCATATCAAATAAAATGATAGATTAGTTTCTCCTAAAAAGGAAGGAAAAATGAAAATGATAGATAAGCAATAAAAGAAAAATATTTTCTTTAGAAAATAAATTAAGGTTGCTAGCTCAAATGCACCTTTGAAAAATGTCTTTTTGATTAATCATGCTTAAGTTCTTTAATTGCGATTTAATTGTTGTAATAAAGCTTGACGAGATTATAAAATAAGTGACAAATGACACTTTTGTCGTATTGGCGGAAACAAAAAAACAACACATCGGGCGTCGATAACCAACACGCTCTTTTCAACAAAGATCCTTCACTTCCCCCCCGGATCAACGGCGGAAGAAGCCTTTCAGCCCTCCCTTGGCCGTTTCACGTTAACGCGGGTTGGGCGGGGGGGGGGTCCGAATAACAGTTTTCATGGTTGCCACTTTTTGCAACGTGGCACCTCCAAAATGTTCTGGACCCCCAAGGCCCGAAACATAAAACCATTGTGACCTCCCCCTCCCCCTCCCTGAAATTTGTTTCCGGTTTTCTTCCATCAGACTGTTGACTTCTCTCTCGCCTTGTTCATCTGTCATCCATCTGTTTTCACTTACCCATTCACCTCCCGCCACGTCATAATACCGTTGCGTGTACACTTCGAAGACGTTGTTGTGCTTGATTATCCGTTTAAACAACCGTTAAGAATTAATTCGCATTTCCCCTGCAAATTGAATGCCTACGGCTAGATCCAAATAGTTAATTGAGCCCAATTGAACCTAAAAATCCTCTATGGATCCAATCTTTGCCACTTTTTGCTTCCATCCATAAACCAAAAGCACTAGTTTGTCACTCTGTGTATTTTCTCCACTATTATCAATTTTAGGTTAAAAACAACTTCTGAATTTCCTTTGCGGTAGTGATGGCTCCTAAAGCAAAGATACAGAAGACTGCTGAAAAAGGGAATCCCTCCATAGTCTCCCTTGATCTGGATCATATGCCACTTGTAGACTTCCTTTTCAAGATCAATGACCGAGAATGTGAATTTGATTTCTATGAATTACATTCATGGTTAATACTAAAATATAACGATCAGGAGGACCCCATTCGCTTCTGGGAGACTTTTCTGCCATTGTTTTCTTTTCCTAAGACCCATCAATTCCCTGATCTAATCTCTTGGTGTCAAGCTATGTATGACCTTGTGCAAAGAACAATAATGACTCAGGATGGAAAAATCCTGATTACCATCACTGCTAAGAGCATAAACCAGATACTAAGATACCTCCATCTCATTCCCTTAACCATTTCTCACTTGCAGCTCTCGTGGACGTCTACAATAAACTCACCTTCCGACAGAGAGCTCTTATCTTTGAACTTTTCCTACTAGAAGATGCCAAATTACCTAAGAGAAATACTCCATATTGATCATCCATGTTCCTTGAAGCTACTAGTCATATTATCTCTCTGTTATCATACCTCCTATGTTATGAAAATGACCAAGCAGTTGATGAATCCATCCTTGGGTTCTTTTCTATTTTTAGCAAAGAATATCAACATGCCTTCATGTATAATTATAGCCACTTTCTGGCTGATAATATACATGAACAGTTTATGAATTTGACCACACAAGGAGTATTCAGGTACAGTTCAGTTATCATTAAGCTAATTTGGGTTCAAAAGGGAGATCTATTGCCTATTCAGCTCAACAAACAAGATGAGCAGGGAGTGAATCAATCAATGAATAACTGGATAGAACTAGTAAGAGCAGGATCATTAAATTTTACATTCTCCTAGTTCATTGATTCCTTCATACATCCAGTTCTCAATTACTCAACAGCCAGCCAGAGCCCAGAATTGGAGAAGAAATTAAAAAGACACTACACCTGTCAGAGTAAACCAATATTGGTGATTGGTACATATACTAGAATTACACTGAGATTAGGATCTATGGCAGTGAATTGGCTCCATACAAACTGCCTAAGTATGTGCCAATGAGAATATTCTCACTGGAATACATCAGGAAAACGATAAATATGGATGAAGTCCATTTTGTCTCAGGCAAGAAGAAATCACAGTTTAAACTCAAAGCCAAAGTAGGGAGTTTTATCTGTAACACTAGGTCTGCAGGTACAGAAGCAGACTGATTGCTAAAGAACATGAACCTCCAGCCAAGCTTCACTTGGTCTTATGATCCTTTTGAGATTATTTTAGCTCTCAGAGTGCAGTTGAAGACAACACCTTACAACCATACTCCCAGGCCAGAATTGGAGAAGTTCATGAACCAGGAGCAATGGTTTGAAGGTACTCTCACAGAAGTTGATGAACATGTTATATCAACTCCTCAGACAAAGACTCTAGCTACACAGATCACTCAACATAAAAGAGGCAGAGAAGAAATTCAGTCAGCCACAAAACCAGGTAAAGAGTATTATATCTTTCAAAAGAAGTTGAAAACTGAGCTATCAATGTCATGAGGAAGCAAGCCACCAGATATAATTGATCTTGGAGAATTGGAAGATGTTTCATCAGCAGGGACCACTGATCCCAAGCCTCCCTCTACTTCTTCAACTCCTTGTTCAACTGAAGCTATGGAGATTATCCAATCAACTGAGACCAGCTGAGAAGGGGATACTAATATATTCTCAACATTTTTGGAAATCAAGCAAAAGAATTAAAGTATTAAATCTCAAGTTTACAGTCAGTTTTGGAAACAAACATCCACTTCTCAACATAGACTTCTCTTTGCCTTTGACAGTGAAAGAGGAAGGATGAAAATGGCATTTTTGCAGGCTCAGATTCCATTTCCTAAATCTATAGTACACTACAAGAAGACCATCTTCTCATTTGATGTAAACCAGATACATCCCATTTATCAAATGGATTTTCATAGGCAATCAGGTGAGATGTTCTTTTCAACAATGACCACAACTACCATGACTCTTTCCAAGCTTAGAATTGCTTTATCCAATGTACAATCACACTTAAGATTGAAAATTTGTCATCGTTGTCTAAGGATAACAAATTAGAATCTTTATAAGATACCATTATCAAGATTGGATATGATCCCCAGGATTGTAAAGCAATTGAAGAAATATTGCAAAAGAAGAATGTTGAGATTACATCCTTGAAGAAACAGTTGAAGCTGCCTTCAACTGAGGATCCATAAACTAAAGAAATGGCAGAAATGAGCATCGCAGGGAGGAGATGTTAAAGCTCATTATTGAGCAAAACATACAGATCAAGAAAATGGAGGAGCAGATAGAACAACTGCTCAAGGAAAAAGAGACAACACAGCTTACTGTGACCTCATTGAAAACAATTCCAATGACAAGTGCAGATTTAAGTTCATCTCCTTTGCGGTAGTGATGGCTCCTAAAGCAAAGATATAGAAGACTGTCAAAGAAGGGAATCCCTCCACAATCTCCCTTGATCTGGATCATATGTCGCTTGTAGACTCCCTTTTCAAGATTAATGACAGTGAATGTGAATTTGATTTCTATGAATTACATTCATGGTTAAAACTGAAATATAATGATCAGGAGGACTCCAATTGCTTATGGGAGACTTCTCTGCCATTGTTTTCTTTTTCTAAGACCCATCAATTCCCTGATCTAATCTCTTGGTGTCAAGCTAGGTATGACCCTGTGCAAAGAACAGTAATGACTCGGGATGGAAAAATCTTGATTACCATCATTGCTCAGAGCATAAGTCAGATGCTAATGATACCTCCATCTGATTCCCATAACCATTTCTCACCTGCAACTCTCATGGACCTCTACAATAAACTCACCTTCTAACAAAGAGTTCTTATCTTTGAACTTTTCCTACCAGAAGATGTTGAATTACCTAAGAGAAATACTCCATATTCATCATCCATGTTCCCTGAAGCTACTAGGCATATTATCTCTCCGTTATCATACCTCCTAGGTTATGAAAATGACCAAGCAGTTGATGAATCCATCCTTGGGTTCTTTTCTGTCTTTAGCAAAGAATATCAAACTGCCTTCATGTATAATTATATCCACTTTTTGGCTGATAATATACATGAACAATTTATGAATTTGATCATACAAGGAGTATTCAGATACAGTTCAGTTATCATTCATCTAATTTTGTTTCTGCAAGAGAAAACAAAGATACAAAATATTATGTTCAATAAGGGATGTATCATAAGTTTTAATATCAGCATACGACCAAGCAAAAACATCTTTATATTTTTTAAGTAACTTAAGATATTCATCTTTAACTTACGGGGCTAAAGATGTAGAGATTTTTATATTTTGCACTTTTTCTTGGGATCCAATATTGATTTCTTCTATGATATTGGATGATGCACCATAATCTACTAAACAATTGTGAACAATCTTATTAAAAATCTCAAAAGTCAAAAGAAAAGGAGTGTGATAATTTGATCTATCTCCAATCAGAATAGAGTAAGAAGAATAAATATTGTCTATAGGGACATTTGGAGGTTTTCCTTTCCCTTTTGAGGCTTTTGTCGTAACAACAGTAGAAGGTAATAGAGATGCAAGGACTGCATTTAATTCCTTGAGTAAAAACTTTTGATTTTGTTTTAACTTACTGACCTCATATAGGGAAATGTTGGCTTTGATCGTTTTCATGTCTTCCATGATATTATATTCAATGTTATCAGAGACTATCAAGGTCTTAGATGATGAGGGATATTTGGAAGTAGTTGGAGTAGAATCAGAAGATGGAGTAGAAGTCTTTTTAACCATGTACTTTTATTTAGTAGGAGGAGTAGGGGACTTTTCATTTTTATTTGATAGAGAAGTATCAACAGGTCCCTTACTTCTAGTACTCACTAACATAAATTCTTCTTCTTCTGAAGTGGTTATAATGAAATCCCATAAACCATGAGCTTCAACGATTTCATCTTCTTGTGATTCCTCTGCAGATAGGGTTGTTTCTTCTTCTCCTTCATCTTCATCAGATTCTACATTTGATATATTGGCAGGAGATTGTGATTGCGATGGTTGATTCCTTTTGAAAGGCTGAAAGGACTTCTTTGAAGATTCAACAACACGTTTCTTGATTTCCACCATCTCATTAGACATTGTCTTCAAAACCTTTTGTAATCCATCCAATCTGTAAGGATCTTTGGGAGTCTTTTTCTAAGGTTCGTCCTTTAAAGTAACTTTTTTGGTTTTCTTTCTTTATCCAGTAGCAGAATTTTTGTCAAGGGCTAGAACTCCCTTTTCCATAGATAAATCCTCTTTCATGTTATCAAGTAGTATTGTTTTATTAGCTCTATATAAAAACATAGAAATATTTGAAGGAAGAGCACTAATGTACCATTCAATCTGCACATCAATACCAGGTCTGGAAGTGTCTAGGATTTTCTTTAACAATTGGTTAAATCTCAAGTTAAAATCCTTAATTTTTTCATTTGGGTTGGTTGTATAACAAATCATTAATCAAACTGGCAGTGGTTCGGTCATCCCAAAATTTTAACAAAAAATGTTCTTTGAACATATCCCAGTTTTTTATTGACCCAATAGGAAGAGAGAAATACCAAGACCTTATAGATCCTTCAAATGTGTAAGGAAAAAGTTTGCAAACACAATCCCCTTATGTGACTCCATTCATATTAATGGCTAACATGAACTTGTGAAGGTGTTCCTCTGCAAGGAGACCACCATCAGGGTTAAATTTAGGTAGCCATCTCTTTGGATGCTTGGGAAGAGGATGTAATTGAGGAGTCATTTAAACTACCCTTGGGTTGTTCCATGGTTAGTTTTCCATTTTCAGAGTACTAGGTATAGAGGAAGTTGTAGATGATGTGGAGGTTGTAGGAGATTGAGAAATTGAAGAGGTTGCTCCTGTAGTGCTACTGATTATAATAGCACTAGTTTATTGTGGGTGAGGAATGTGGATGGACAGGATTAAAGGATCATAAGAGTAAGGTAAATGGGTAGAGGAAGAAGGGAGATCAACAGAAGGAGTATGAGGTGGAGAGCATGATGTAATCTCACTAGTAGAAGATTGAATCTCTGGAGTACTTTTCTTTTTCCGATGAGTGGGTAATGGGAACTCAAAAGGTTTGGCTCCAAGTTTATCACTCTGGGATATAGTTAACACACCAGAAGATTGTAAGGATGAAGTAACTCTTCCTTCCGATAAATAAGATTGAACATATTTTTCTCCAGAAATTGAAATTCCTTCCAATCTCTGAATCAAAGTCTAGACTTTAGGGAGTTCTGCAGGTACTTCTGTAGAATTTTCGGCCAATTGAATTTGGAAGTGTGCTAGGATATTTGGTGGTTGTTAGGAGACTTTAGATCTTGGGTTAGGAGATTTGGAATGGGATCTTGAAGTTGGTGGTGACTTCGAGGGAGAGTGACCCTTAGAATGACCTTTTGATTTGGAGTTATACCTTGTTGCCATTCATAGTCTGATGGCCCTCCTTCTAGAGCCAAAAAATGTTGAAGGGTTAAAGTTTCTACCTCAGCGTTAGGGGAAAACCACCCATTCGGGACCTTAGATCAGATCCTTTTCCATTTGGGATGGTGTGCGCGACTGGAAATTATGGGACTAGTTTCCCTTAAAATAAATTATAAAAATGGATGGAGTATATAAGTATGATTGCTAAGATATAATTAAAATAGAAAATAAAGAGTACTTAAACTAAATATCTATCTTGGGAAAGCTTATCTGTATATGTGAATGAAAATGATATCATAAGCAACGTGACAATATAGATTATCTTGTTATTATGATGATAAAGCAGATAATGATAACTAAATTAATTAAATAGCTAATTAAATTAATTGATGAATTCGTTACAAATATAAGGTTTCATTGTTTATACATATAATATATGATTTCAATCAAAATATTAGTAGTGAAAAATGTACGATTTCTTACAACACATATATGGTAAACGTAATCAAATAACCATTCAACTTTTAAGCAAAGAAATAATAGACAGATAGTAGTACTCGATATATTGTAACTTTGCTCATGAGAAAATAGTAGTGGTTCAACTTTCTATTAAGATAAACTTGAGTCACAATAGTGCAAACAAAGGCCTTCTTTCCAAAATTTATAACCTCTTCTCCTTACAAATGGAGGGGATTTATAGTTTCAAAATGAAATACAAATATTGCAAAGTAGATTAAAAGCATGAAGTGGTTTTAACAAACAACGCTGAAAATAAACCAACGAGACATTTTAAAAATTTGTTATAAAAACTTGACTAGGATTGTGAAGAGGATTGTTTTCCCATTTGCTGTTGAAGTTTTAAAATATCTGTCATGGGCTTCAATTCAGGTGGAGTCTTCAGCTGAATCCACATTTTGCTGGTAAATATGGCATCCCTTGACACTGGAAACATGTGGGTGGTTGTGTTGGATAAGCATATGAGCATTAACCACTGCCTGTGAGGCTTGACTAAGAACTGTCAATGGTATTCCAAGTTAGCTTTAGATAGTTGTTCAATTGTTTCAGCCCTTTTTTTGGACAATTCATACCACATTTTGGTTAGCAATTTTTGATATCTAATAGAGCTCCCTCGGGGTAGTTTGAAATGAGATTCGCTTGAAACAAATTATCGCTGATGGTTTCAATGAGGTCGTTAGAGATATCTCTTGCATTAAGTGTTGTTGTCTCTGCATTCTTCAGGCAGACCTGCCATTCTCTGAAGACTATTTCTTTGTGTGACTCCTCTATCCTAGGGAGATCAGCTAATCTCCCATCAACGTTGTCTTGCCACGTTATGAAACCTGCAAACTTTTCTTCAATATCATCAAAATACATTCTGAGGTCGAATAATTGGTCCACTAAGGAACCAACTGTGTGACACAAATCATGAATAATGGCTAACTTCTGTCAGAATACAATTTTATGTTGAGCAAGGAGAGTATTTAACTCTCCTGCTTCCTTTTGGAACTATTTTAATTTAGGATTTAAGTTGTTCAATTTTGTTCTATAATTCCTGTATTTGAGCGTCCAAGTCCTGCAAATCAGAGTCATGTTGGACATTAAGGGCATTGAAATTGTTATGGATCTCCACAAGTTGTCCCTACCACTGATTAGAGATATTTTGTTTCTCACTTTGAAGACTTTGTTCTAACTACATAATTTTGTCCTCATTTTCCTTCAATGACTGTTGTATTTCAATGACTTTGTCCATAGTTACGGAAGCATAAGCTCCCTTGTACTGGATGAGTCTTCCCAGTTCCTCCGAAGGAGTGGATACAAAACCCTTCCATACTACTTCGAAAGAAATGTTTCCAGGAACTAAGGCCTAGGACTGCTCAATTTTCCTTTTCTTCCTTTGCCTTTTAACGACAGCCTTATGTTCAATAATGTAGAATATATGAAGGAGAGGAATCTATTAAAACCTTAATGCAACCTTAGAGGTCGGGAAGGCTGGTATAATTTCAATATCTTTAGTTTCCAAAGGCTTACCAGAGACCTTTATTGTAATCAGAGTCTTTTCTAAAATTTTAGAAGTGTCTAAGACCTTCTCTTGTGAGGGAGCCTTCAAAACTTGAGATTCCTTTCCTTTCATAACATGGTTGTATTGTTCCTATATCTGCTCAAGCTTGGAACTTGGAAAAAGACCTTCAGTATGAGAAGAAGAAGAAACCCCTATCTCTTTTAGTTGAGGCGTATCAGTAACCCGTGTGGAATGAACAACCATAACCTCATCTTGACATGTTCTTTCTTGAGTAAGATTTAATGAATCTATAGGTAAATGGGATTGCCATGCTTCTCTGTACCGAGTGAATATAATCATTTCATGTGGAGTTAACTGCTCTGTTGTTTGTCTAGTAACCGTTGAATAGGTTGAGGCTTTTTCAAATATGTCATCAAACTTGTCTGGTTCATGAAAGAACTACCTAATGCTTGACTACTTAGTAACCTTCTTGACAGTTTGATGGGGATCATATTGTTTGTTAGGGATAGTAAGAAAATTGAATTCTATGATAGAATTAATCTCAATGGTTGCATGTTTCAAATTATCCAAGTATATATACCACAATGAAGAGGGAAAACTGGCCATACTTTCTTATTGGACTCTTTTAGGACTTCTGAAATGCCATTACCTACGGTCTGGTATCCTATCTCTCGAGCCAGAAGTTTTCCAGGTACATATAGAGGTAAGACATGGGGATTAGAAAGACTACCAAAAGCTCGGACATAGGTAAATAACTCCTCTCCAAACCAGTTTCCAACCTGAAGTAAGTTTGTTTCAACTCTGGGGGAAATCCTAGGAGTTTTCTTGTCAAATATAATTTAATAATTATGCAACATAACTCCATGGAAGAGTTTATAAAAGTGTGTATGATACTTGGAGTCCCAAATAATATCATGATATATATGAATTCGGGTCGGGTCGTGTAAGGTCCATTTCCATCCTATAGAAGTGAAATCCATATTGAAGCATAGGGCATCCATTGCATAGGTGCCCACGTATAAAAGGGGAATTATGTTTTATGAAACTCTACGCTTACTTATAAAATTCAGATTATGATTGGCTAGGTTATTAGATAGTTTATTTCCCAATCTAAAATATATCCTTCTGAGGCAACGTCAAATAGTGGTGTCCATTGGTCGGAGGATTCTGTGTATTAGAATAAGCAAAGGGCCTACTTATCATGGCAATAATTAGATTATAAGGACCAATGAGAGACTCAACTGCATACATACCCTTTTCCTCATGCTTATGCTTGTTGGGATCTCTTCTCCATTCCATAATGGTTTTTGATGCATGATCAATGTTGCCCATGAATTTCTCCACAAATTGTTTGTTATATTTGCAATGAGGCAGTGGAAAATGGTACATTGCACTAAAATTGATGCCATTGAATGAGATGATAACTGTTTACTTATGTGTCACGGACTTCCTTTATGCAATGCTTAAGTTATCAATGACCCATCAGATCATGTATGTGTAAGGAATGAACTTGGGTCGAGTTGCAATCCTTTGCAAAAATGATTTTTTCCACATCACTATAAGTGGTATCAGAGACTGGTGTTGAATCCTCGATTGTGATGGTTCTTTCTATAACTCTGGGTCCTTCATTGTCAAATAGTTTATAAATAGATTCCCAAGAGGCATTACCAACATCTAGAGAATAGACTGTATCATAAAACAATCCTAGTGTATCGGGGTTTTCAGCTGGCAGAGTAACTGACTGCTCCTGAGTAACATGTTTCTTCTTTTCTTTAGCCGCTTTAAACATTTCTTCTAAGTTGCACTTGTCGAGACTAGCCCGTAATGAAAAACACAAGACTGAGCGATAACTTCTTCACCTGAAAGACTTAGTGCAAATAACGATTTTTACATAATGATTTCTGTCTTAAAGGGTGAATTATGATAAAATCAAATTGTAATGAATGAGGATGACTATAATTTCTAAAACCATAAATTCACCACTTTTGGATATTAAATGTCAAAACATGAATTCACGTGTGTTTGCACACATTAGCATATCAGAAGAAATATATCGGAGAAATCACTTGGCTGCACTTTAGAAAGTTACGATATAGGAAACTCTCGATAAATCATAACTTCTATATCGACGATAGCATATCATGGATTTAAAGAGCAAGAACCCAATATGAAAGTCCCGATACAAGTTAAGGATGGGAATATTGGAGGTTTCACAATATCGGAGGGGACCAGTATCAGATATATCGAATATCGAAAGTGGGAGGCATCGAGAATATTGAGGTATTGAAAGAAGTGGATAGCGGAAGCACTGAATATCAGAGTTTTTGAGATATCAGGAGTTTTGAGTATGGCACACTTTTAAAGTTACAATATTCCTAGATTCTGATATGCTAAGTGGTAATTGTGGGGCCGACAACTCTTAAAGTATTTAATTTAATCAGGAAGCATCTGACTTAACTTCGCCTTTTAGCAAAATCCCCTTTAATAATCATATTAACTATCGGGAATGTTTGATCGGAGAGTGGTTTTATCATAACTTTCTTATGAGGAAAGTTACGATATTATAATGATTTGGTACGAGTCTTTCGATAATGCATTAATTTAATAACAAAAAGGCCTATCGGGGTTTTCATTTATCGTAATATTTGTGAGTTTAAACCTCTGATACTTGGGTTTTGATAATAGAAGAATTCAAGTCAGATGGTTTCGACCTTCCTTCTTAGCGCTCTTGACTTCTTGGAGTTTCCTTTCTTGTGAGAAGCAGAGTATGCATTTGAAACTTTTTCTTCTTCATTATTGGATACTAATGAGATTCTAATTTTTTCTCGGGTGCAAGCATTGCATAATTTCTCAAAGGTGGGAGCTTCTTTCCAGCTGTTGAGACCTGAAGTAAAAGAACTCCAAGTAGGTGGAAATCCCAATAATGTAGTGATTACTAGCTCCTTTTCTGGTACAATTTCATCCATGGCTTGAATTTCATCTCTAATTCTAGATATTCTTACAAAGAAGGAAGCCACAATATCATCCTTTTTCATTTTTGTAGTCCTTAGCTCATTATTCAAACTTGCTACTTGACCGATGTTCTTGATAGTGGACAAATTTGATAAGGCTTCATACATTCCCTGGGCATGGTCTATATTGGAAATGTATGGGACAAGATTTTCCTTTATGATTTCTACCATTAGTGTGATAGCTAATATTTCTGACTCTCTATACTTCACTTTGTCTACACCACTGGATTCTTCGGGAGGTTTCTTCACCTTTTCTTTAACCAAATACAAGACCTTGTTCTTTTTAAGGATGAGGTCAGTTCTCTTCTTCCATGACCTGTATTTTGATGCTCCTTCCAATTTGTTCTCGCTCTTTATTGTGTTAGACATTATCCTTGAAGAGCTCCTTATATGATCCCATGACCAATACTTTAGACTCCTTTCACTAGATACTCAAAACTGCCTTTTTCTTCCTCACCTTAGCTCTGATGCCATGTTAGAAAATCATAATGGTAGAAATATTTTCGTATATAGATAATTACTCGTGATTCTTTTATATTTAAGTTCTTATTTTATATTTTAGTTCATTAATAAATTACCAAAACAATATCACAAGGACAACAAATGTAGGCAGACAGTCAGGGCAAAATCCCTATCTAGGAGAAAACCCAGTCATCACTTTTTCCTTCAATAGTTTCTCGATAGTCTAAGAATATTGACCTAGAAAAAGACTTCCTCCACACCAAGTTAGCCCTCAATCCTTCTTGCAGATGATAACTCTTCAAAAGCAACGTCGACCTAGTAGCATCAACATGCAGTAGCAGCTCCGACCTAGTAGTAGTAGCAGCAACAACTTTGACTAGACAAAGAAAACTTTCATCTCCCTAAATACTCCTCAGAAGTGAGAGAGATGACCCAAAATTTTGATATTGGTGTCTTTTATCTTCCTCCAAAATCTTGCACTCCTTTCTAGCCTCCTTCAAACTCTTTTCCAACTTCCCACTTCCCATCTTCCAGCTTCTGTATATTGAACTATGTGAGTGAATTTCTCGAATGAATTTGAACTTCCGTGTACATATAGCCTCCAGTGAGGTCGAATTACCCTTATTGAAGCTGACTTGGTGTGGAGGAGGAGACTAAATTCATTTTTGACTAAAAAATAATTCTTTTTACATGATTCAAAATCCCAAGAAGGGTCTCTTTTAATGGAAAATGACTCTAATGACTCAGAATAAATCCTAGAATTCCTCAATGGGGACTTTGACTTAAAACAAGATGACCCAAGCATGAAACCCATGCTTTAATAAATCATTATAATAAAAATAAAAATATTTTCTTCATTCTTTTGATAAGTACATTTCATTGTGACTCAAATACATTTATGAAGACCGAACCTAGTTACATATTTCAACAGCTTTTAATCTGGACTTCATCAATTGGGTCATGATTTGACCTCTTTCAGTTTATTTTGTGGTGCTTATAAATGGTTTGGCTTCACCTTTCTTCCATGCCCAATGAGGTTTGAGACAGGGGTGGCGTTTATCTCTGTTGTTGTTCCTGTTAGTGGTGGAAGGACTAAGTCAAATGCTAGAAGATGCAAAATGTCTAGATGTGTTTCAAGGAGTGGTAATAACATATGCCCTTTTCATTACACATTTATTATTTGTATATGACATCCTCATTTTCTGTAATGGATTAGTAAGAGATGTCGATAAATTATTTGAACTTTTAGCTCTATTTGGGAAGGCTATTGGTATGGTCGTTCATGACAAAAAATCTTCAATAACATTTCAAAACTTGGAAGACTTGGAGGTACAAAACCTAAGGGATGTGTTTAATTTTGAGACAAGACATCTAGACAAAGGGCTAAAATACCTAGGTTTCCATATGAAACCAAATTCCTACAAAAAGGAGGATTGGCTCTCGCTAATTTCCAGGCTAGAAAAATGATTAAAAGGGTGGTGTTTCAGGTGGTTTTAAAGGCTGGGTAGGCTAGTTCTTGTAAAATTTGTTTTAGAAGTAATCATGATTTACTGGCTGTCACTCGCCTAGATTTGAAGGGAATCCTTGACAAATATAAACATATTTGCTTCAATTTTCTCTCGGTTAGAAATTAGGATAATTTTATTCTTCCTTAGATCAAATGGAATCATATTGTGGCTCCAAAACTATCGAGAGGATGGGGCCTTTTGAAAAATTTTAAATTCTCAAAAGCTTTAGCAGCAAAATGTGGATGGAAGCTACTATTAACACATAGTCTCTAGTCTACTATGGTCTACCAGAAATATATTTTACTGAATTCTATTGAGGAATGGATTGGACGAGAAAAAAGTCTCAAGCTAATATTTTTGTTATTTGGAGATCGTTTTAAACTCTTTCAATTTAATTGATTCTAGTTTGGCCTAGAAATTACGAAATGGACATAAGGTTAACATTGGAGCTTATCCATGGCCAGGAAGTGGTGACAAACACCAACTATCCCAACCTCTAATTGACTTTCTTAATGATAATGGGAACTCTAAACTATCACATCTAAAAAACCCAACTCAATATACACTTTGGAGATAAGGATGGAAAACAAAAAAAGTACTAGAGTTGGATGTAGCATTTCATGAGGAATGGAACAGGTATTTGGAAGAACTGACAGAGTCTCATATAAGGCTTACAGATAGAAAGTATGAACTAGTTTTGTCACATTCTCCTTATGGTAGCTACAAGCCCAAACTTGGGACATTCACCTAAATGTTGTAGAAAGGAACGTTGAATAGAAATGGTGGTGAAAAGTGGTTTGGAAATTCCATCACAGGCCTGTATTTTTATGTGGTGTAATTTGGTGAAAAAACTCCCAACCTAGGAGGTGATTCAAAAGGGCCATAAAATCAAACCTGGTTGGTGCTAACTATGTAAAAGGAGTGAAGAAACCATTGATCATTTGACCATGGAACGCTCTTTTACTGCTCAGGTATGGAATACTTGTAGATCAATTTTAGGATACGCTAGTAACTGAATGGGCCAATTTATTGAGGAGACATGGAGGGACTAGACATAGAACATGGAAACTAAATCTTATCGAGCACTTCCTCTTATTATTTATTGGGATATTTGGTTGGCTAAGAATAAGGCTATTTTTCAATATCTATATTCCTCCCCTATTCAAATAAGAGTTGAGAGACTCTCAATTCTTACTCACTTTCCACATTCAAAATACTCAAAAAGTCCACAGTGTATAGTAGCAGAGGTTCCAAACACTTCTATGCCATGGGTTATTTTTTATCGTGCCTCACAAGGAAGTGAACAATACTGTGGTGGGAGAGTATTATAATTTTCCTCATCACACTCATTTAATGTTCAAATGGGATTAGGGAGGGGAACAAATAACTATGCAAAGCTATTGGCCTGCAAATCTCTAATGGCATTTGCAATAGAAAATTGATGTGACCAGCTTCAAATTTTTGGTGATCTTATGTTAGTTATCATCTAGATAAAATAGGTACAACGGTGTCAGAATATCATTCTTGCTCATCTATTGGAAGATTTGTTGATGATAACGCACACTTTTAACTTTTTCTCTTTCCTTCATATATACAGGGAAAGAAATGGCACCATGGATCAGTTATGTAAAGCGGGTTGTGCATCAGATAGGGGTCTTTCATTGATCCTGAGTATAGGGATGTTGAGCACTTCATTTTTTACCACCGACCATATATGGATGATCAACAACCTATTGCAACAATATAATATCTCTCCTTATTTTTTTTATTGCTGGTTCTAACTTTTTGTGTTGGAAAAAACATTGTCCCAGAATTGGACAAAATCCTATATTCTATATAGTTTAGCTCTTAAAGTTTGGGAACTCCTTCATTTTTGTATGTAACTTCTAAAATGTAAAATGCATAAAAGGGAAAAGTTGTAAACATATTCAACCAAGATATGAATATGGGAAGATTCAAGTGAATACACATTGATAAATGTGTATATGTAAAATGTAATTTATTTTTTTCTATGAAATGAAATTACAATTTTTTTCTGGGAAAAAATATTATTTTCACAATTATTTTTATTTAAATAAATAATATATTTATCATAATTAATTTTCACTCCTCAAACATTATTTTTTAAAATCTAATTTAACATCTCTTGTTGAATATTCACAAGAAAAACATTACATTCACTTTTCCACAATACATCTACATATCTTCTATGTGATATAATAAACTAAGCATCATATGTTATAATAAATATTTCTACTTGAAAGTTTACAAACATTATTATTTTGTATAATCATAGTATTTTTGTGTAAAAAAAATTGAATATAATAACAACATTCTATCATATATTGAGCTATGATAGGTTTTCCCACTATATAAAAACATTTTAATCTATATTATAGTAAATATTTTTACATTAAATCTTACAAGTATTATTATTTCATGTAATCATAGTACTCCCATGTAAAACAACTCAAATATAATAATAAAATTGCTCAACGTTATTATTTCATATAATCATCACATTATCATGTTAAACACATCGAATATAACAACAACATTTTTTCATCTATTATAATAAATATTTTTACATTAAATATTGCAAACATTATTATTTAATATAATCATAGTGATACCATGTAAAAATATCAAATACAATAATAACATTGCTTCTTTGATATAATATAACTATCACATTACCCGATGGGGATGGGTGCAGATTTTGAAGAGGGAATTGGGTGGGCGAGCCCTCCACCTTGGTAAAGAGACGGGTATTAAATGTTGGAGGGGTGAAGCTCACTGCAAGCATGCTCAAGAGGGTGAAGCATCTAGATGTCTTTAAATACGATACGTGGAGAGGTGTTGGGATATATGAATTTTGTTGTGGGTGAGGAAGCTCTGATCTTAGGCGGGGGGGAGGTGTCGAAACCCCCGCAACATGATACTCAGTTCAATTATGGTTTCAGTAGTAGAGAGTCTAGTGTGAATGTTGGTGTTCTATCTCAAGAGATGGATAACAATGAGATGATGTTATGAAACCAACTCACAAAAAGATAGAAAAGATAGATCAATGACTTAAAAATCCACCTCTTCGAGGGGGCAACCTCCTTTACATTACACAAATGAGCAATTATTGGATGATACAAATGACAAGACCTCCTTTCTATATATAGGAGTCTAAGGGGTCCCAATACAATCAGAGCCTACATAACAATAATATTGTAGGGGCACAACAATAACAATAGTGGGCTTCTATGGGGCATAACAATAACAACATGGGGACTATATGGGCACAATAATATAATAAGGGGGTTGCATTAATAACAATAAGGGGTTACAGTAGTAGTATAGGGACCTAACATGCCCCTCTCCTTCAAAAAGTGTTGTCCTCAACACTTGAGTAGTTCTGGATGCTTCTGTATAAAATTCTCATCCTCCCATGTGGAATCTTCAGTGGGTAAGTTCTTCCACTTGATGAGATACTCTAAAATTGATCTATTTCGTAGCTGTTGATTTCTTTTTTTTGTGACTGCTTCTGGTTCCAATATAATTTTTCGTTCCTCGTCAAGTTCTGGCAATATTGTTTGAACTGGGATTTTCTCACCTATGGCCTTCTTTAAGCATGAAACATGGACAACTGGGTACACTCAGGAAGATGCAAGAAGCTCCAATTTGTATGCCATAATATCAATCTTTTGCAACACTTTAAAAGGAACATAATACTTTGGTGATAGTTTATTATCCTTCTTAGCTTGCTTGAGGGACATTTTTTTATATGGTTGTAGTCGTAAAAATACCTTGTTGCCTATGTCAAAACTTATTTTGTTGTAATGTTGATCTGCCTGTTGTTTCATTCGATTCTGGGTGAAAGTGAGGTTATCCTTTTTCTTCTTGATATGTCCTTCTATCTTGAGAGTTTGAGGAGTGGTAATTCCTGCCAATTCATTACAAGATATGGTCAGATTCATTTCTTCTTTCTCTAGGGTTGACTCCTGGTGTATATCCTCTTATTTTGACGTTTCTTGATCCTTTTCTTCCTCCTCTTCACAATCAATGTAAAATAATTTCTTCTCAACACACTTATGACCTTTAGTGTATTTGCTACCACAACTGTAACAAAGGTCATTTTCTCCTTTTTCTTCCAATTTTTGTGGTGTCAACCTTCTGGGTTGTGGAAGGCTATGAGCAACAACACTTCCATCTTTATAATTGTGAGTGGTAGGATTTCTTGTTGCCATAATTTTGCTTTCAATTTTTCTTGCCAACCTGAATGCCTTCTCCAATGAATCAAGTTCTCGAAGATGAACCTCATGTTTAATGTTATCCTTTAAAGGCCCTATGAAGACATCAATCCTTTGCTTCTCTGGAATATCATTTACCCTTATATTCAATTTTTGGAAGTCCTCAACGTGCTTTGTCATTGAACCCTTTTCTTTGAGATTTATCAATTGCCTAAAGAAGGTGTTTCTGTTTGTATCCTCATAATGTGCTATCATTTCCTCCATGAAAATTGGCCCAAGTGGCAAGTAGTTTATGAGAACAAATCCCTCTATACCATAAAAATTGATTTGGTTCTAAATATAAAGTTGCAATATGTACCTTTTGTAACAATTGCACATCATGTAGATCAAAATATTTCTACATCTATAGTATCCATGTTATGGGATCCTTGCCATCAAACTTCCCAATATCAATATTTGGAATATGGTGGGTGATCCTGATTTAAACAAGAACACACCAAATTATAGAGATAGCCATAAATACAGAGATACAACAGAAATAATACTTCATTCCATTAATGTAAACTATTGAAATATGCTTACAAATGGAAATGGAAATAAACTAGCTCGGGCGATGGTAGCATATCTTTGAGGAGAGATGTGGCGACTACATGCCTCTGAACTGTCTTAAAATGAGGCTCGAAGGCCTATTTATTGTTGAGAAACAATGGAAAACCCTAACCCTTGGAGATGAAGCGCCAAACTATGGGCCCTATTTTGGGTAAGTTGGTACATCAACTTCCCGGGGTCGTAACTTTGGCATACAATCTTTGTTTGACGTGCACAAAACCTTGTTAGAAAGATCTATTTGATGTCTACACCTTTGATATGAGCAACATCGATCTATGGTCCCATGTTTCTTCTAGTTTCCCCAAAAAAAATCGTTTAGGGCCTCAAAACGACTCCAGAAGTTTAGGACTTGAAAACTGCCAAAAATAGTAAATTGTGCTACAAATAAGGAAATTGAAAAACTGAAAGAAACAATGGTGGGGGTCCAAGTGGAATTGGCGGGTAGCCACCAATATCCACTTGGATCATTCCTCCCCCCTTAGGAAGCAATGGTCCCCATTACATTGAGTTCCTCCATGAGATGAGGAAACTTCTGCTGAACTTGGTCCCTATTGAGCCACTTGCCCTAGTGAAGGAGTTGGCTTGCTTTGACAACTCGATACAGTTGGATCTTTTGCTGGCGATTTTGCTTGATCTGCATGTCCATGATCCAATCATTTGCAGCTTGTTCCATGCTATCTAGATTTAACGTTGTTGGTGTGAGCTATTCTACAATGTCGGAAGTGTCTAGTAATGGTGGAAAGTATGGCAGAAGGCAGTCAAAATTGAACATTGGGTGCAGGCCAAGGAATGGGGGAATGTTGAGCTCAAATGCATTGTCTCCTACAGCCTTGGTAATGGTGTAAGGATCATATCGGAGTGGTCTAAGTTTCCGATAGGCTTCGGTAAGGCGTTCATTTTGGAAATGCAACCAGACTTTGTCACCCACCTGAAACTTGTGTGGCACCCGATGTTGATCATGTCGTTGCTTGTACTTGGCATTTGATTTCTCCAAAATGTCGTGGGCCTGCTGGTGGATATCTTGGATGTGCTCAATGAAGTTGTTTGTCTTATCTGTTTTAGACTGGACATGAGTCGAATCTGCCTGACTAGCTGCAAATGGCATGGCCACATCAATGGGATATAGTGGCTGGAATCCCAAGCCCACCTGAAAAGGGTTGTGGCCACTTGAGATGTGGACGGCCCGATACTTGTTGTGCTGAACATAGGGGAGGCTCTCATCCCATGTGTGTGGATGATTTGAGTTGTACGTGTGCAGAATGTGTATGATCATCCTGTTGACAACCTCTGTCTAACCATCAGTTTGGGGATAGAAGGTTGTGGACTTAGTGAGTTTGGTGTGCAGCATTGACTAGAGACTGGACCAAAATGTATTGAGGAACCTAGTATCCCGATATGAGATGATAGATTGTGGGATCCCAAAGTGTACCCACACTCATTCAAAGAAGAGTTTAGCAGTGGCTTCCGCTATGATATTCTTCTTGCACGCATCCATAATGGCCATCTTTGAGAACCTGTCAATGAACACAAAAACACAGTCGTTTCCATGCTTAGTATAAGGAAGGCCCGACATGTAATCCATGGAGATGGATTCCCAAGGTTAATTAGGGGTAGGCAGCGAAGTATAGAGGCCTTGCTTCTTGATGGTCGGTTTGGCAATGGCGCAGGCAATGCAAGATTTGATGTACTTCTCGACATCTTGTCAAAGATTCGGCCAATAGAAATACTTCTGCAGTACTGCCACCATTTTCTCGACCCCAAAATTCCCAGTAACCTAACTGTAGTGTGCTCCCCAAATCATCTCGGCATGCTCGCTTGAAGGAACACAAAGGTAACCCAGGTGGCATAACTGGGCATCCTGGAGGTGAAAATCTAGAACATGCTGACCCTCTAAGGGTGTCTGGTATGTGTGGCTGAATTCTGGGTCGCTTTTGTAGAGAAGTAGCCAATCAGAAGTATCGTGCCCACAAGAGTTGAGCACGGTGGTTAACGCCATGATCGGTGGTCGACTGAGACAATCTACAACATTATTGATGCCGCCCTTCTTATACTTGATATTCAAATGGAACTGTTGCAGGTATGTGGACCACTTCTGATGGTGACCATTCTACAACTTCCCTTGCATCTGTATGAACTACAGGGGATGGTGGTCTATGTGGATGATCGTTTCCTTCCCCAAAATGTAATGCTTCCATTGTCGATAGGCCTGCACAATGGAATATATCTCTTTGTCATAAGTGGGATACTTCCAGACTGTGTTTGAAAGTATCTCACTGTGATATGCCATTGGATGTCCGTGTTGAGTAAGGATTTCCCTAATAGCATAGTCAAAGGCATAGTCTCGATCTCAAATGGTTGTTGCAAGTCTGGTAATGTGAGCATTAGTGCCAAGCAAAAGTGATGTTTCAGCTCTATGAATGCCTTCTATTGAGATTCCAACCAAAAGAATTTTGCTTTCGCTCCTCCCTTGGTGACTTGACTCAAGGGCCAAATGATATGAGAAAATCCCAACACAAACCTGCGGTAGAAGTTGGTAAGACCCAGAAAGCTGCGGAGCTCTGTCAGAGTGGTTGGAGATGGCCAATCCCGAATGACTTGGATCTTGGATGCATCCACATGAACCCCCTGTTTATTAATAATGTATCCCAGATACTGAAATTGGGTCATGCCAAAAGTGAATTTCTCCAAATTGACACATAACTTGTGTTGCCACAGCGTTTGGAGAACCTGTCGGATGTGGTGGAGGTGCTCTTCCCAACTCTGGCTGAAGATCAGGATGTCATCCAAGTATACCACGACAAATGAGTTTGTGAATGACTGCAAGACACCCAAAAGGCATAACCAACCATTCTAAAAGGTCCTTCTTGGCTTTTAAGGCAATCTTCCATGCATCGGAGGGTTCGATTAGTACCTGGTGATATCCTGACTTCAAATCAATCTTGCTGAAATATTTTACCCCCTTCAGTTGGTCTAGAATGCCATCAATCCATGGGATTGGGTACCTATTTTGGAAAGTGATCTTGTTCAGCGCCCAACAGTTACTACAAAGTATCCAAGTCCCATCCTTCTTTTGTACCAACATGATCGAGCTCCCACAGGGCGATGAACTTGGTCGGGTGTGACCTTTCTGCAACAACTTCTAGATCTGCCTCTTGATTCATCCTTCTCCATAACAGAGCGCTGATAGATTGGTCCATTGGGTAGTGATGCACTTGGGGTCAGATCGATGGAGTGCTTGACCTGACAGTGCAGAGGAACCCCTACGGGGGAGGTGAAGATGTCCTCGTACTCCTCCACAACCTTGTCCATCTATAGTTGTCATGTGGAGGGGCCCTGTTTGGAGGTCGTGACCACCGTCTTCTTCTTTCCTTTAGGGCATATCATCAGGAAAACAAAATTCCAGGATTTGGAAATGAGCTTACTGTATTGTTTTACAATAACCAAAGAGATGGCAGTAGGCGGTGCTACCTCCAGTATCCTGTACAACTTATTTCCCAAAGTAACAATGACAACACGAGGCCTTGACTCATATACAACATGTCGCTTCCACAAGTATGGTTGGCTTAATAATACATCACAAACATCAAGGGGAGAAACGTCACACAATACCCCATCCGTGAAGGGCTTGATGTTGTATATGGAAGGCGACACTACTGGCTCACGCAAAGATCTCGTCCTTGGCGAAGCCACCCAATTGTGTACGGTCGTGGATGTGATGTGGTCGGTAAGCCTAGCTGCTACACGACCTCTACTGAAATGAGGTTCTTTTGGCTCCCACTGTCGATAATGAACTGTAGCGGGGAGCCCTTTACCCACATATGGGAGTGGAAGAGGCGCTCCTCCTCCTCTGGATCATCGGGTTCCTCCTTTTGGATCTTCGTGGTGGCAATGGTGGCATTGGGCTCCGGATTGATAATCTTCATCCCTTTGTCATTCCCCTTATCGAGTTCTGACTCAGAGTCTGAACATGCATATGATTGTGAAGACTTTAGCTTGGCCACCAATGACTACTTGGCCCGACACTCACTTGCGTTGTGAGTGGAGGTCTTATGGAACTCACACCACTTTCTCGTGTCCTTATTTTGCTTCGTGGTGTTGTTCTTTGCTTGTGGATTTGGTGGGTTGTCCTGGGCCACCCCACCTTGGCTTTGTCCTTTGTTTAGTGGCTTGGGGGCGCCTTTCCCTTGCTTCAGATTTGGAAATCAAAAGTCTCGCTTCTTCTGTTTAAACTTTTTCTCAATCTTGATAGCGTATCAATATGTCGTGCTAAGCGAGGAGATGTCCATGAACTCCATCTCGTTTTGGATGTACCTATGTAGATAGCAGCGGTATTTGAGTACCAAACGCAACTCAAAATCCTTGATACCCAAATTTGTGTGAAGGGTATGAAAACTATTGGTAAACTTTGGCACATATTGGTCCCTTCCTTGCCGCAATGTGGTCCACTTTATGTATTTATCCTCATATCTTTTGACAAGGTAGTACTTCTCCTTGATGGCATTCCTGAATGAATTCCAAGTGGGCGCGGTTGAAAATAGTGAGGCCGTACTATTATGACGAATTTGGTATCTACATATAAATACTAATTCCATAGACGATAGCTATATCTAGAACAATAGTTTAATGCACTTTAACATTTCTCTATAAACAACAGATAAGACAAAGGGAATGAGAGGACCCACTTGTATTGTCACTTTCCTCTTGTCTCCTTTGTATCGATCCTGTCGCTCCTTCCTATACTTAACACGCTTCACAATAACCTATAAACATCAACAGAAGACAAAGAACCGATCAAAGCAAAAGATCAATTGATTACAAGTAAATGGAATCAGATACATTCACACATATAAGCATCACATATCAAGATAAACATATGGAAAAAGGTGCAAATACTTTATTGAATAGATGGAAGAATTACAACCATGAAGCTTGATTCGAAGTCACCCCTCCAGCTTTGGTTCCATCCATATCACATCATAAGCATGACAATTCGGCTGCATAATGACACTTACAATAGTTTCAAATCTCAAACTAACATTATCTCCTTACAATCATCAAAGTCCAACCCCTAATCACTTAGATGAGTGGTCAATCTATAGGAATATGGAGGAGGTTTTGTCATCAATGAGGGTATTGAATGGCCTTCCATACTTAGAATTAGTTCCATGGAGGAAGGGATGAGAGGATAGGATGTATCTTAACTCATTCCTCATCCATTTTTTAGATCATCGGAGATGATTAGTGTGGGAATCATCTAGAAGGCTCCATAAGATAAGAATATTCCCTAAAACCTATGTGTTTTCGGTCAAACTCGCTCAGTGCAGGTCAAAGAGGGCCTAAGTGCTTTGCAGAGCACCCTAGCATGGACTCAACTACTTTATAGCACACCCTTGCATGGGCCTAACTACGCTGGTCCCTCTAGAGGTCATTTCAGGATGTCTTCAGGCCATGAAACTGTCTGGGAAGGAGGCATTCAAAAGGCTAACTTGTTTAGGACATGTAGCAACTGAAATTAGCGTTTGATGGTCCCTGAAACACTAATCTAGATGATGGGAGTGATGTGCCCAAATGGATCTGTAACAGCTGCCTCCTAAAGCATGAAGTCAAAATGTAATGTTGAGTGAAATGCTTTACGATGTGATGAGAAGGTTCCGAAGTGGTTGGTGTTTAGTCAATTTAGTGTTCCTAAATTGATGTCATTAATTGTCAACCCGGGGCTCGTAAGCTGATGAAGTGAAGGTGTACTATATGTACTTAAGCAACCTCTTAAAGCTTTCTTTTGTCGTTTGGGGTGTTTGTTTGTGGTTAATTTATCTTCCTAAGATGGAGTGATGTATTTATAAACAGAAGAGTGATGGTGTGTGTAAGGTGAGTTCTAGATGAGTGAAGGTGTGTGATTAGTGGTTTCTAACTACTTGCAGAAAAGGAAAACTTGAAGGAAATAAATGAATTAAAATGAACTGAAAGCAAAGAACCACTTTCTAATGGCATTAGACACCATTCATGCTGCTGCAAATAAAAGGTAAGAAAATCACTGAAAAGACCAATGATAATGTTTATCTCTTCCTAACTCTTTGCCTCTAACACATAGTACTGTGTAAGACATGATTAGGAAGTAGCTAAAGATAAGTCTAAGAAATGATAAAAATGAGAAAAATCTACTTTAAAGACTAGTTATAATGTTTTGCTCTTTCTAACTCTCTGCCTCTAGCACATAGTATTGTGTAAAGCACGATTAGAAAGTAGTTAAAGAGTAGTCTAAAAAGTACCCAAAGTCAGCTGCAAGTTATTAGTATTCTGATCTCAAAAAGATAAACAATCTATAATAAGGAGACCATTCATGTGTTAGCAAGCAGATTTGAGAAATAAAGCTAAAAATCAGCTAAGAGAATAAAGTAAAGGAAGCAACTTTGAATCTGTCAACTGAAACTACCACTAGATATAAAGCAAATACATAACACACAATCAATCTCGAGTTAAAAACCTGCAAAAGAACAATGCTGATCAGCGCAAAATAAAGGCTGGAAATGAAATAACATAAAGGTGAATTACACTATACATGTATCAAGAAAAAGAAATGCTGAATGAAAATAAGGAAATGCTGAACATAAAATACTGTACAAGGCTAACATGAACAGGGGCCCTCCATTCATATAGCCCAAAGAAGACTCAAGGTATTGAAAACTTCAAAACATCACTGCTTCTATTACCCCATATGCAGAAAATCACAATCCAGAGTGCTAGAACAGCACTATTAAAATAGAGTCTTGAAATGCACTAAAA
>APFE030032719.1:73585-119022 GCA_000404065.3 Pinus taeda | reverse complement strand
TAATGATCTGGGTGGTTTTACATTGAAAAGGAGGCAAAAGAGAGAGGTAAGTGATGAAAAACAGTAGGTAATAATGGATGGTGAGGTGTAAGTTAGAGGCTCTACATACCCCCACTACGAGGGCATTACATGTCCTCATGCAAAAACACTGCTTAATCAACCTGCTGTGATGCCTCTGCCAAGACATCTAATCTTCTTCTCTGCCTTGATGTATCCCACATCAACGACACAAAACGAGTGTAATGTTTTTGGAGATAGAATTTGACTAATGACACAAGGTTTAGGAATGGCGGTCATGAAAATGAAGGTTTATGGTATTGCAAAAGATGAATTTTAACTGAATGACTTCTCTTGAACATGTCGACAAATCTAAAATGAATTGGTAGCATTGACCCAAAACAAAGTGATGGATGGTATGATAGACCAATGGTATGATAACCATCAAGTTGATAACCAACCCAAATAGTCACTGTGATGAGGTGAAAGTGTCATGTTCAAAAGCGACCTGCTACCAAAAGTGGTCTACCCCTTTTTCCATTTCCCTAGTCATTGCTTACCAGTACCTCTTTATTTTTATCAAGCTTGAGGAGGATAACATATGCTTGTTGTATAATTTCACCCTTCAGGTAAATCCATCGCTATGTGATTTTTTAACAAGTCTAGCGAAGGTGAAACTCAGTCTTGTCACGATCGACAAGTTTGTCGCTATTTGATGTTTTAACGAGTTTAACGAGAAAGATAACTCGGTCCATTTCATGTTTAGAGAGTTTGAAAAGGGATGAAAATAAAACTCCACAAGTTCTTTTTCGTAGATTTGTCTCTCAAGCCCAAAAAAGCGTAAAACAATATGAGAGAGAACCTATTGATCATGTTCGATTAACGTGTTCCTTTTCTGTAAATAATCTATCTCAGTCTGGAAAAGGGTTAAACTTATACTAAGTAGATGTCGTTTCCAATCCATTAACGAGCTGAAAAGGACAAGCGCTCGAAAATCTTTTCATATTTTGAGATTCTGAAAAGAGCTTAAAGAGGACTCCACTTTGAGGAACGAGTGGTGTCTAGGTTAACAACTGGTTCCGGTGACGTTGGAACTTCTCAAAACATGTTGATTTATGTGAAGAGGATGGCTAATAAGACCACTCATTGCAATTGTTCGTCAAAAAGGGTAAAACAACCAAATGAAAGCGTATGAACGACCAAAGGGATGGTGGTGATGGGATGAAAACAACCAAGTCTCATCTGATGAAAGAGGTCGATAGAATGGAAATCACGAGGGTTAAAAATGGAAATGGGTTCATTTTTACACAAGATTGAAACGAAAAACTATGCTTGGATTCAATTTCATTTTTAGACAAGCTTGAAACGAAGAACTATGCTTGAATTTAGTTTCATTTTTACACAAGCTTAAAACGAAGAACTATGCCTGAATTCAGTTTCATTTTTACACAAGCTTGAAACGAAGAACTATGCCTGAGATAAGTTTACATGCCCCCAACATGATGAAAGGAAGAGTTTCTTGTAACCAGATGGAAGTTGGTGCAGTGAAGCAGGACGATTATCCAACACCTTTTTAGCTTCGTCCAGATGGGGACAAAGGTGAATGGGGTGATTCCCTTCACATAACCTAGAGGGAAACTTAACTATACCACTAGGTGCTTGCACCCTAAGCTTCATTACGTTCATCTAAGTAGACTACTCACAACTATGAGGTGGATGGAATGAAAGTTCATTTACGAGATCAAGTGAAAGACTTGATTGGGATTTTACGAGATCTAATCAAAGACTCGAATTGGAACTTTGCTCCAGGGGTCCTTGTTTCATTTTTTAATGAGCTTGACACAAGGCAAGGAACTCTGCTCAGATTCCTTGTTTAATTTTTTAACGAGCTTGACACAAGACAAGGAACGATGCTCATATCATTGGTTTCATTTTTGATGAGTCTGACACAAGACAAGGACCTATCCTCATATTCCTTGTTTCATTTTTTAACGAGCTTGACACAAGACAAGGAAATATGGTCATGGACATGTTTCATTTTTAAATGAGGTTGACACAGTAAAAGAACTATCCTTATACCCTTGTTTCACGACCCATGATAGGAGGTCATGACTTCCAAGAGGTTCTCATCATATGGGAGAACAATGCTCTGGAAGGAGAGATTTGATTCTAATGCCCCCAAAAAATAATGTACAACATTACGGAATTGATCATTCGTTGATGTAGGCATGGAACACGTTACCACATAATTAACCTATGGCAGGGATGATACCATTGGGACAAAAGGACCATTTAGGGAAGATGGTTGACTAGAAGCCATATTTGGACCAGGAAATGAAAGCTGGTCAACAGTGACAATTCTGCCTTCATGTGGGAAACACATCACTCGAAAGAGTGTTAAAACAATAGCTCCCATGTCATAAACGTAGTCGCACCCAAGAAGTAAATTGTAATCTAAAGGTCCTGGGACTACCATCACATTGAGATAAATGATTTTTTAGGCAACTGAGGAAGAATCCCTAATGGTTGACTAGTTCCTTTGTTAAAAGCCAACAGATTCTGGATAATAGGCATAGGTGGTGGCGAACTGAGCGCTTGCCAAGCAGTGGAGGAAAGGATACTCACAGATGTACCTTCATCTATAATAGTGCTAGGTACAATCATATTAAAAACTTGCACTATGATATGGAAAGGCACATAAGAAGGAAGACGACATCCTATCAGTTGATTCCAATCGAAGGAAGTGACCAGACTACTTGGAGGGGGTGTCGTAGAAACGGGAGAATTAACCCCTTGAGTTACGAGAGTGGGAGGATTTTCCTTTTGTCTTGATGGAACAGGAGGATTGCCCCCAAGCTCATTGGAATTTGAAGAAATGAAAAGAACTTGAGTGGTATCATACTCACTCTCTTCGGGAAAGGTACAATTAACTGAAGGTGAAATCGGGTCAATTGTTTCCTCCACCTCTGATTGGTCAGGTATAGAATCATGGGATTCACATTCAGAGAGAGTGGGTTTGACCGACGGTTGATTTGGATCAGTCACTTTATCAACTAGTGAAGGATTAAGGGATAGTCTCATGTAACCAGATGGAAGTCATTGCGGTGAAGCACGATGGTTAGCCAACACTTTTTGGGCTTCATCCAGATAGGGACAAAGGTGAATGGCGTGATTCCCTTCACATAACCTACAAGGAAACTTAACTTTACCCTTCTTTCCATGAACTCTACAACCACTAGTTGATGGTGTGTCACCAGCATGATCTCTAGAAGTTGATGTCACATGATGATGTGAAGGAGAAGAACATTCTTCTAAGATTTGAGAAATACCAAGATAATTTCGAAGAAAATGGTCTTCCGTACAAAGTTTGCATGGATATCGAACTTTGTGAGGCTTATGGGATGGTTTCTCATCAGAAGTTGCACTCAAAGCAATGGTTGCTTGGTTGCCCCCCCGCTAAATTGGCTTCTTCTTCTTCTTCTTAGCCACCTAGTTACTAGTATGAATACATTCACCAGGCGAAGAGGAAGAAGGGGAGGAAGAAACAACTGACAAATAAGGCAAAGGGTCAACTTTGGGATCAACTGGAGGTTGATTTTCTCTAGTTGGAGGAGTACTCGATTGTGGAGAAATCACGACATTTTGAACAAAGGAGGTTGAAAACAACCATACTGGAAATCCAATAGTAAATCCTGGAAGGGATAATGTAGCCATATAAGGAGCACCAATATTTCAAAAAGGAGAAAAAGGACTAGGATTCCTATTAAAAGGAATTCCTTGATCGGTGGACTCCAGATTTGTCGCCATATGTCTCAACCTAAGATCAACTAAGGAGAGAGCGTGGAGGATGTTATCCACGGTCAAATAATTTTATTTTAATCAAAATAACAAAACAAAACAAAAGAGGGATGATCTAGGAAAAAGGATTACCAAGCAACTGTGAACTGCAGAATACCTCATGGCGAACCAAGAAGTATGGGCAGACAATCTCCCCAAATGATGTGTTTGTTGTATCATAATGTACAAGATGACCGACTTAGTTACCTAAGGATGGATTGAAACCTATTGTTGTCCTCCCATATATACCCGAAATTACAAGGAGGCCCAATCCGTTTTAGTGTTGTCTAATGCGAAACCACACAGTGAGAGCATTCCCATATACTTTACGTACTGTAACACCGCCCTCTATACATGAAGGTATGTGGACGGGCTACAGTAAAATCATGTATGTGGAATGAGGTATCACACTCGGGATGTATCGTAGACAAGTTAGCGACATCTGCTATGTTTTACGATGCCAGAACAAGTCTCTACCCTAAAACCTCTAAATGTTATGCGTTAAGTTACAATGCTCCATTAGGTTAATTCAGATGAATTTTAAGTTGATCTTTTTTATAATTTGCCTTTCAAGGTTCACCACGTGATGTATGTTTGCAATTCCTAAAATGCAACTAACATGATAAATATTCTTTCATTCAATTTAATAATGAAAGTCTTAGCTAGTAGCGATAGAGCAATACGATCTTTGACAAAGAGCAAAGAGCACATCTAATGCAATTTCCCTAGCTATTCCTTTCAAGCATTCACAAACTACAATATGAATGATTCAAGTTTTTCTTTTTGATTCCCTTAATGTTATGATGAACAATAAAAGGAAACTAATGCACATACAATCAATCAATCTTTAACAAGAACGCAAACTTTATGACAGTTCTGTTTCGAAGGAAAAGAAGAATTTTACGACACTTTCTTTCGAACAAATATTAATAGACTATAATCTAACTTTGGCAATGAAATGATAATGATAAAGAAATCATTTAAGAAACATTAATAAATCAAGTCAAAGTAGGGCTAGCAAAGGAGATACAATCTTGATTTCAGAGATACTACAATCATCAATCTTTCAACAAGCATAAAAAGAAGGAAATTTGGAGAAAAAACCCTATCCAAAGGTGAAATCTTTCCCTAAGGTGGATCAGCGTAGGTCAAATAGGGCCTAATTTTGCTGCAGAGCACTGTCTCTCACTCAAGGGTGCTCTATAGAGAATTGTCCCCTCACTGAGCCTGCGTTGATTCCTGAGAGGCCACTCAAGAGTCATCTAACCTCAATTTTTTGACCAAAAAACACTTCAACAAGGCTGAAATACAATCAATGAAAGGAAGTAAGGTCTACTAGAGTGTCCTAGGATGAGATAAGCTACTTGGAATGAGGATCGTTCCCCAGTATGTTCGCTAATTTATTATGAGGAATTTGGTCTACGGATAAATACTAATTCCCTAGAGTGTATCTATATCTAGAACAACAGTTTAAAGCACTTTAACCATTCTCTATAAACAATAGATAAGACAAAGGGAATGAGAGGACCCACTTATACTTTTTCTTTCCTCTTGTCTCCTTTGTATTGATCATGTCGCTCCTTCCTATACTTAACATGCTTGAGAAGTACTTGTAAAAATCAATAGAAGACAAAGAACTGATCAAAGAAAAATATCTATTGATTACAAGTAAATGGAATTAGATACATTCACACATATCAGCATCACATATCAACATAAACATATGGAAAAAGGTGCAAATACATTATTGAATAGAAGGAGTAATTACAACCATGAAGCGTGATTCGAAGTCACTCCTCGAGCTTTGGTTTCATCCATATCACATCATAAGCATAAAGTTTGGCTGCATAATGACACTTACAATAGTCTCAAATCTCAAACTAACATTATCTCCTTACAATCATCAAAGTCTATCCCCTGATCACTTAGATGAGTGGTCAATTTATAGGAAGATGGAGGAGGTTTTGTCATCAATGGGGGTATTGAATGACCTTCCATACTTAGAATTAGTTCCATGGAGGAAGGGATGAGAGGATAGGATGTATCTTAACTCATTCCTCATCCATTTTCGAGCTCATAGGAGATGATAAGTGTGGGAATCATCTAGAAGGCTCCAGAAGATAAGAATATTCCCTAAATCCTATGTGAATTTCACTCAAACTCACCCAATGCGGGTCAAAGAGGGCCTAAGTGCTCTGCAGATCACCCTGGCATGGATTCAACTACTCTGTAGCAAACCCTTGCATGGGCCTAACTACGCTGGTCCCTCAAGAGGTCATTTCAGGATGTCTTCAGGCCATGAAACTGTATGGGAAGGAGGCATTCAAAAGGTTGACTTGTTTAGGGCATGTAGCAACTGAAATTAGGGTTTTATGATCCCTAAAACACTGATCTAGATGATGGGAGTGATGTGCCCAAATGGATCTGTAACACATACTTTCATCCTTCTGCTCACAGTAGGTTTCTCGCTAGTCCTTGACATGGGGGGCGACTTTGAGAAGAGAAAGTAATCTTTTCCTGGCCGAAAAAAATCATGAACAGAAAAATACCCTTCTAGCAAATTTAACCATTTATCTACAATGTCTACATCTATTTGACCCTCAAATATGGGAATGTCAAAGTTAACTTGTACCTTAAAGGGTGTGGCGCTTCCAAATCAGCTGTTAGAAGTAGATGTGTCGCCCCTGGGTAGCCGCTGAAGGATCTAGGCAAAGTTGACCATCATCGCATTCCTTTTTCACTCGAGGGCCTCTTTGAGCAATATTTTGATAGGATATCCTACCCCCTCATCTTTATTTTCATTTTCCATGGGAGGCTGTTGGGATTTGTGAGGTTGTTCTTGCAAAGGTTCGACAAGTTGAAGCCCTAACTCCTTATATCCTAACCTCATTGGGGACATGTAAAGAAAAATAGAGAAAGAGCAGACTGCTCTAATACCACTAATCCAGATTTAAATAGGAACGCAACAAATTACAAAGATAACCATAAATACAGAGATACATCAAAAATAATACTTCATTTCATTATTATAAAATACTGAAATATGCTTACAAACAGAAATGGAAATAAACTAGCTTGGGCGATGGTAGCTTATCTCTGAGGATATATGTGGCGGCTACATGCCTCTGAACTATCTTACAATGAGGCTCAAAGGCCTATTTATTGTTGAGAAATAATGGAAAACCCTAACCCTAGGAGATGAAGCACCAAACTATGGTCCCCGTTTTGTGTAAATTGGTACATCAAGTTCCCGGGGTCTTGACTTTGGCATACTCCCTTCGTTTGACGTGCACAATACCTCGTTAGAAAGATCTATTTGAGGACTACAACTTTTGGATGAGAAACATCAGTCAATGGACCCATGTTGCTCCCATTGTTCCCAAGAAAACATCATTTAGGGCCTCAAAATAGCTCCGGAAGTTCAGGACCTGAAAAACTACCAAAAATAGTAAATTGTGCTACAAATAAGGAAACTGAAAAACTGAAATAAACAATGGTGGGGGTCCAAGTGGAATTTGCGGGTGGCTAGCAATATTCACCTAGATTAGTGAGTCTTCAATCCAATGTTAGATACTATGAAATCATGATTAACATTTATTTTTTTCTCATCATGAGTTTCCTCTACTACCTTTTCGTCATTAGGAGGCCTTTTTTGTATCACTTTTGTACCACCTTCTTTCAAACCTTCCATGCGCTTCTTCAAAACTTCTATGCCTTTCTTCAAATCTACTTCCATATCACATATAAAACTATTTATCTTATCTTCAATCGCATACTTCAAATCATCCATCCAATTTTTCTTACTAGGTGTTTCTATTTTCTTGATTCGAGTCATTATTTTTCTTTCTTTTAGCATCTCGATCTTGAATCTGATGTATCTTTGAAATTTTGGATCTCCAAGGTCTGAACTTGTAGCCTGCATTAGTCCTCTTCTTCCTCTTTCCAATGCCACCAGTCTGATCGAAATTGGATTCTCCAAGAAAGAGTTATGTCAAATCTCCCAAGATGAGCTTATTATACACTTTTCACTTGAGAGAACTTGTACAAAGTGCCACGTGTCACTGTTTTGACCTTCGGACCTGAAAACAACACATAGAAAGGTACATTTTGTCCTCTTTATGTAACTTCTTATGAAATTTGAATCTAATGCTCAGAGAGAAATTTATGATGATTTTCCCAAGGTCACCTATTTGGGATGTAATTCGAGAGCCTGCAAAAACCCTAAATGTATTGGACCGTATCTCCGAAAATATAGCTAAACAAGATTTGAAATTTGGACTCGAGATTTATCAATATTTCTGCTCAAATGGGTATTAATTTCAGAGTTTGAACCTTCGTAGAAAAAAATTATATCTCAAATTACACGATGACTTGTTTTAGATGGAATTCTGGTGCTTGCAAAAACCCTAATTTCCTCAGCTCATATCTCCGAAAATATAGCGAGACAAGATCTAAAATTCGGACTTGAGGTTCAAAATGATTTCGGCTTAAATGGGTTTTTTCTTAGCTTCTGAAACTTCGTAGAGAAAAATTTATAGCGAAAATTCCACGATGACCTGTTTAGAGCAGTGAAACCCTAGAATCCAAAGCTCTAATACCAAATGTTATGAAACCAGCTCACAAAAAAGATAGAAAAGATAGATCAACGACTTAAAAATCAGCCTCTTCGAGGGGGAAACCTCCTTTACATTACACAAATGGAAAATTCTTGGATGATACAAATGACAAGACCTCCTTTCTATATATAGGAGTCTAAGGGGTCCCAATACAATCAGAGCCTACATAACAATAATATCGTAGGGGCACAATAATAAAAATAGTGAGCTTCTATGGGGCATAATAATAACAACATCGGGACTATATGGGCACAATAATACAATAAGGGGGTTGCACTGATAAAAATAAGGGGTTACACTAGTAGTATAGGAACCTAACAAACGAAGAGTTCACTTTGGAATTTTGAGGTTTTCATGTGGTGGATGGGTTCATGAGTGGCAGTGGAGTGTCGAAGTTGGGAAAAGGTTAGATGGTGGCTAGAAACTAGAGTTTGTAGGTGGACGTCGGCTCTTTGTAACAACCCCGGGTTAAGTTTCCATGTAAATAAAATAAAACCAAGGTCATGGGACACATATACCAAGATAAATGGAGGGGAAGAATATTACATTGGGAATCACTTATGGTTTATTATTAGCTATGGAAATTGGCATTGGCATTGGAAAAGGAAAAGGGAAATAAATGGCAATTAGTACAAGAAATAACGGAAAATAAGAGAAAAGGAAGATGAAGGGACACGAATATGCATGCAATGGAAAATGAAGAGAAAGGAAAGGAAACAGGAGAGAGAACATTCACGCATGCTCTTGGACAATCTAGCATTCACTTAGATAAGAGAAGAGCAAGGGAGAGAGAACAAGCACTTCGACACGAGGAGGACTCATGCAAGCAAGCAAGGAATAAGCAAGGGAGAGCAAGAGGAAGTTTGGACAACGACAAGCAAAGGCAGAAAATAGTTGTGAATTTGTAGGTAATAGTGTGCATGTGTGACTTAACATGTTGGGATTTTATGCATGGTTTATGTGTTGGTTTATTGTTTATTTTTGTTGTCATTGGCATCGGATTTGTCTGGATATAAAGTGATGTACAACCTTGTCTTTGCTTTTTCCTAAATAGACATGATGTAGTGGGTTCCCTGTTTTGGTTAAGCTTTGGATTGTCAGTAGATTTTGGATCTTGGTTGAGGTGGTCAAAGGAAAATTCCCAAGGGTTGAGGATGTATACGGTTTTCTACTAGAACTCTTGACAGGTGGGTGGAGATAGGAAAATTCCTCTAGGTATAGCGAAGAAAGTATGAGGCATCCAAGCTTGTTTTGGTTGTGGTAGAGGTGGTTTAGCCTTTGGATTCCCTGGTTGGTTTTGTCTTGGTTTATCCCATGTAATCCCACATCCATGCTTGGACTATGGCACGTGGGTGATTAGTTCCAAGAAATATTTGGTTCAATGTAATCTGTAGTCGAGTGATACATGGAAGTCCCTGACTTGGTTGGATTTATGCATATGTTGTTATGTATTATTTCTTATTGAGATCAATGAGCACATGTACTGGTCAATGTGTTGATTTTATGATTGGTTTGTTATGGATTCATTCTAGTTAAATGTTGGTTATAGGCATGGTACATTCTTATTATATGACGTGCTCTTGATACGGATCTTGTTAACGGTTTCATAAGTTATTGAATGATTATATGGATGCATGAGCTAACTAGTGTTTGATGCAGCTAGCCTAAGAGGGCATTAAGCCTTGTAGATGATTCTCTGATGAAACTAAGGAAACCGTGAACATATATGCATTCATGATCTTTTGATACTACGTTTACAAAGTGTTTGCCTAAATGTCTATCATGTGTTTAGCAAGCTTGGGCAAGCTCTGAGCCTAAGTACATATTATGTAGACTTGTGATCATCATAAACAAGGTTCTAGAAAGTTCTAGGTAGTTCTGGGAAATGGCTTGTAGGATAGCCCTAAAATTCTAGCATTGAATCAACGGTCACAAGCACAAAACTGGGGATTTTTGGTTGTAGTTGCACGGAGGACAACTTGTGCATGTGGATGGAGCCTTATGACCACATCGACTAGACTGCGTGCGTGTGATTGGGTTGTAAAGCTTGGTAAAAAGATAGTTCAAGCGTAGGGAAAGATAATCAGTGGATTTTTTCTAACATATGGGTGATCAGGTGTCCTTGGGAGGTTGCAGTAAGTTTCAGGATGATAGGCCCCACTTCCATAACTAGAACTTGGATGTTGGGTCATGCATAGTAAATCTCATGTCATGTTTACCCTAGTGAGATTGTAAAAGTGGGTAAATGTGGGGTGGGGTGTTACACTCTCCCTGCCATTCTACTCTTGGTCAACTTGTACTTGTTTTCTCTAGAATCTTTTCTCCTACCTATCAATTGGCTTGGTATTTTGTTATTTCGCTCTAGTGGTGTGGCCTTATTGAGTGGAGATACCTGCTAGTCCTTTGTTTATTGGTCATTGGGTTTAGAATGGTGTGGTTGTGTCTTGGATATTAAGTATTTTTTATGTTGATCCATCTCTAGGCTAGAAGTCCGACGGACTTTTGTAGTTATTGGATTCTTAAGGTAATTTATGTGAAAGTCGTTTCATATTTTACTATTATGGGTAATTGCTATATCAAAGGTGTGCCTATTCTTTGGGTTTGTTTATGCCTTTTTTTAGTGCTTCAAGTGTTGGAGGATATAATTTCAGTTGTTGTCCTTACCACAATGGGTCTGGAAGTCGTGGGTCATCTCCTAGCTCAGGTAGATGTAATAAGTCTAAGGACTGTGGGTAGTCTATGGTTGTAGGAGTTGACATAATTTTGTGCAAACCTCTCTCCCCATCCGGTGGGTTTCTTTGTATGCATATTCAAAGTGTGCCTCTTCTACACATCATGTCACCTATACAATGTAAGTACATCAGGAAAGGAGGTGGTGACAAAGACCCTTAGGCCCAGCACAGGGCCTGTTTATTCACATAGGAATCAATTGAGGCTTTCTTCATTGTGGTCCCTCTTGAGACTTGACGGGAAATTTGAATTTTGGAAATCATGGTGGTTGTTGAGTGGCACACACATTTTAATTCCATAATCTTAGAAGACACCTCCAGCTAGGTTCCTCACCCTATTCACACCTGGCAATGAAGGAAATGATACCTCAACTCTACTGCATTACACCAGAAAATAAAAACTTTGCTTGGCATGGTACTAAAATATTTTAGCCTCATTGGAAGACATTAAGAGAAATCTAAGAAACCAGTGTTTCTTCATGGATAGAATGAATGCAATATTGGCCCATATAGAAGGCCATATTCAGTAAGATTTTTATCCTCCTACTCATCCTAATTCAAGTGCAAAGGACCCAACTCCCAACTCCTCCTCATAGTCTTAACTATCTACATGTATGCTAGTTGTTTTGATATCATTATATGTTTTGTACTCTTATGTTGTAAACATAATGTTTTATTTTATTTTTGAGTCTTTATGTAATGAGTAGGAGGGATATCCTTTATCTCCTTTGAGACAAAGAGAAACCACCTATGAAGAAAAAAGAGCAAGCACAACATGGATGAACAATGTACTATGGTTTTTGAAAGTGTTATGAGGCAATAAAGAGTTTTAATTTACCAACAAAAGAATTATAACTATCACATTATGGTAGTTTGGTGCAGTGATAACGCTACATTGTTCTATACTCTAATGTATAATAAATTAAATGTGATATACGATTATATATTCCATGATATTTTCCAATATAATATGATTTTTTTGCTTTCATTTTTATTGGTTTGTTTTTGTTTTTTCTTTTATCGTGATAAAAAATAAGTGTTGCATGGAAACTTAGTCCCTTATGGAAAAGCGGGGCTCGACCGCTGTCACTTTTCTCCCTACACATCATAGACTCTAGTCATGTTTATATCTCTTATTTTTAAATGGATGAAGAGTTGTTTGACTTTTCAGAAGACCCTTACGATATTTTTAATATTTGGTCCCACCCCCTCGATATTTAGGCTTTGTCAGTTGAATCTCCTCATCGCCTATCATATTAGCACCAACTCCACTTCATTCCTTGATGGCCAATAATAATAAGGTGGTGTGTATCCTACGTGTCATTCTCATACTATTATCAATGCCATAGCTATGGGCTTGTCTTTATGTGAGGGCCAATCCCCTCCCCCATCGTCCATGCCCTCGTTTTATCACTATGATTTTTCTTCGGAATCAAGATCTCTTATTTCATTTTCTCCAAGGTCCCCTCTAGATGCTACAAGATAGATTGAGGACCCAATTGTGTCGCCCCTTTTCTTGTTGATAAATTTTCCTGACACGCACCCACCCTCCTTCCATACCAAATTCCTTAACAGTTTTATTACCCTCAACGTGCTTAGTGATGATAACGTCTCTCCCAGCTAGTCACCACCCCTCCAAATGACAAATAAGGACACTACAAAGCCTAGTAAAAAATGTGTGAAGCGGAAAGTTGAGGAAATCGGTCTCATTTTGGGAGCATACGTAAAGCTTAATTATATTTAAAAGATGGAAGATATTGTAGTTGTTGTGCGCTTTGCAAGTATGCAAATGAAAAATGATCCTCATTGTCTGATACTTGTGAAGGGTTGGATGGGTTATATCATTGCTTTTGGGGAGGGTTCTAACAAGCTACTTCACCATCGCCAATTGGGAAGCTCTCAAGCCCTATACCTCAAAAAATGGACAGTTCAGTTTGATGCAAGGACTACAAAACTTTCTATGGTTCCATTTTGGGCAAGGAGTTTAGTTCTCCCTCTCTTGTTACAGTTTGAAGAAATTTTTAAAGAAATTGGGAATATCCTAGGTTTTTCTTCTATGAAGTTGATACATCATATCAAAGCTCAAATTACATGTCTATGGCCATAATTCTTATGGGCCTAAATCTAGACTTAGACCTCCTACACACCATTTATATTCAATATGGGAAGCTTACTCATCTAGAAACTTTGGATTATGATGGTATGCCCTTCAATTGTGGTCATTGTAATTCATATGCACATTTGGGAGAATAATTCTCATTGGGGAGGACAAATAAAAGATGGGTTAGAACACACACAAGGGGGTGGATGTTCAAAGGTCGCCCCTCCGGGATGACCAAGTGTTGCATGCAAAGGAAGGCAGCTGTACTAGAGCCTTTGATAGTTCTAAATTGACTACTCCTTTAGGGATTAAAGAGGAAGCTCCACTATCGATTACAATGAAACCAAGATTTACTACTATTACGTCAACAAACATCTCCTTAGCAGGAATGCATTCATTTTCCTCCTATTCCTTTATGCCTTTAAATGTGTAAACACCTATGTATCTACCCAAACGCTAGTTTCTGCTAGCAAAAACTTACTTGATAAGATCCCTTATTTCTCAGTACCACCTCCTTCCCTAGTCCTTACCCTCTGCTCATCTCACCCCTCTGTAACTCTCTATCTTTCCCTCTTTTCACTTTCATTTCTTCCCAATGAACACTTTTCCATCCCTTGGACTTCTCCTCCCCCTCTAACTTACAAAATTCACTCTCTTCCCCATACCCTAAAGGATCCCTCTTCGGCCCCAAAAGAACCCTTTTTTCCCGAGTCAGGTCGGGGTTTGGGAGCCATTGAGGATTTGGGCCTTGCAAGCCCTACAAGAGGTAGAAAATCTTCTCTCTCTTTATCCATGAAGCAAGCTTATTCTAAAAATTTTAAGGGGAAGCAAAAATCAATTATTAGGTCCCTTAGAGCACGTGCCTCTTCAATGGTTCCAGAATGAGACTCCTCTCTTTCAACATTCGAGGATTAGCCAACCCCACAAAAATTTTGGCTCTAAAGCGACTCATGGACCTCCATTCTCCACATATCATATTTATTTAGGAAACTATGATCAAAGGTTTGAAGGTGGCATCTATCTTATCCTCCTTACTTCCAACTTGGTCTTTCCACTACTCGAATGCATTTGGACGTTTAGGTGGTCGCATCACATGTTGGAAGGAAAATATGTTTATTTGCACACCTTCTTGGTCTTCTTGGTCACCTTTGGCCACTTCTTTTTTATCCATAGATGATGATTTATCTTTTACAAGAATTAATATATATTGGCCTACTTTGATAGAATTTCTTTTTGGTATAGAACTTTTGATCTTCCATGCTTCTCCTATGGAAAGATAATTATGGGTGGAGATCTAAATTTCACTGTCACAATCTCTAAAATTTGGGACCTCGCTTCTCATTCAGACTATCTAGAAAATTTCCTTGTTAACAATATTGACTTTGCAGGACCGGTTGATGCACTTCCCCTAAAGATACTCCCCACTTGGACAAACAATATAACATGGGAAGCTAATCTAGGTGGATATTGGTGGCCACCCACCTATTCCACTTGGACCGCCAACACTATTTCCTTTCAGTTTCCCAATTTATAGCACAATTTACTATTTTTTGTATTTTTTCGAGTCTCGAACTTCTAGAGTTGTTTTGAGGTCCTAAACAACATATTTTTGGAAAACATGTGAACTAGTAGAATCCATCGAAGGTTTGTAGTTGAAATTTGTTGTCCTCGGATAGATCTTTCTAATGAGGTATCATAGGAATCAAACAAAGATAATATGCCAAAGTTATGACCCCGAGAAGTTGATGTACCAACTAACCCCAACGGGGCCCATTAAATTTTGTCGCTTCATCTCCTAAGGTTAAGTTTTTTTATGTTTAGGGTTTTCCATTGTTCCTAAAAAATAAAAATTCCCATGAGCCTCATTGTAACATAGTTAAGAAGGCATTTGAGTTGGGAGTTGAGAGGGTTTGGAGCAATGGGTTTCTCCAACACGCAAATCACTGCGGTCAGCTTCCTTCAACCCACAGGCTGGGGTTGGCTTCCTCGGAAATCTTCCTTACCTTTCCACGCGCGCCGCCACTCTTGTAACCTCCATCGACAGTCCTCTTCTCCACTCTGCACGTGCTCTCCACAACAGTCTGTGGTGAACCAAGATGCTGCTCGAAATAAAAAAAATACAGCCTCAATCGATCCTTGCGTGGTCTGATCTTGCCACGGACACCGATCTCCTCCATGAAGCATTCATGCAAAGACAAAAAATGCAACCTTCTTGCCCTCACATAGGTTGGCGCGATTTTCAGCCAAGCCCTCACGCCGATCTGCAAACAAAAAGGTGCGTAAGTCTTAACGGTGAAGATCCCTCAGATTTCATTTCTGCCGTAAGCAAGCAACGAATCAACTTCTCGAACTCGCCAGATATGCTTGCAGAGGAGAAATCCCCTCCCTATCATCGCCATGGCAGATCTGCTCTCGGACGCACAAGAGGCCCTAGCATTGTGTCTAGCACTTCTTTGACTCCTTTCAGATCCAAATTTCTCAACCTACAAGCAGAACCATATTGCAATGGGTCAGTTCTTCAGATTTGGTGCTGGATCTCAAATTGGATCTAGAATAGCGGATTGGGATCCCCTCAGGCCTTCATAGACTTCTATTTCAAGGTAAACGAATTGAATACCTTCTTCCCCTCTCTTCTTACAGCATTACCAGAAGCTGCTCTTTGGTGTTAACCCTTCATTTGAGAGGAGGTACAGCGGGACAGTCATCCTCTGCTCCTCCTTTCTCTTGCAAAGATGCAATACACTTTGAGCACCCCAAACCCTCGGAAGCCCTTAAACCTAAGCCTTTTCTGGTTGACAAGATATAGGATGTTCCCTTTATTGAAATCACCCATGAAGGTCCTGCAATCCAACTTCAAGATTTTGCATAAAGAGCCATCATTTGTAGATTTAACGGACTGTGGCCACGATCTCAAGATGTCTATGAATGGATCCATGCAAACTGGACTCATCATTGTAAGATCAATTTCTGTTCAAAAGGATGCTTCATTGTTCTATTTGAGGACAATAAGCATTATGAAAAGGCTTTAAAAGAAGGCCCTTGGTTTAAGGGAACTGCAGGGCTCTTCTTGACTCCTTGGTTCCCAGATTTTGATCCAGCAACTGCAGTCATTACCAGGACACCTGTATGGATCAGGCTTCTAAACTTACCTGCCCACTTATGGCATAGTGCAGTCTATAAAGCCATAGGCAACACCTTGGGCAGTTTCATTATGGGAGATTACTGGCGGGATCTCAAAGGTCTCTACACATATGCCAGAATATGTGCGGAGTTAGATTTGAGCAAAGGAATTCTAGAACAAATTAATCTCAAGATCAACGACTTTGTCTGGACCCAGACACTGGATTACGAAAATACTGCATTCCGTTGCTTCCATTGCCACCAATCAGGGCATCTGCAGAACTCCTGCCCATCTCTCTCGGCAAAAAAGAATAAGGATAACCTCTCCAAGCCTAAGCCCAAACGATGGGCTCCCTTCTCTCCACCTCTAGTTGTGGATTCTGAATCCTCTAGCTCTGAAGATGAAGGTAGCGATGCAGAATTGGATCAAGCCCCTCCTTCAGTGGTCCCTTCCACCGATCGTCCGACGCATTCCTCTGATACAGCCATCGCCCAGAAACGCATCCATATGACCTCCTCCTCTGATTCAAAAAAGGAGGCCCCCCCGGTGGAGATCCCCAATCTTCAAGTTGTCATTGCTCATTCACCATAGGATGGTTGGGTCGAAGTCAATAAAAGGAAAGGGAAAAAGCTTTGTGTTGAGGCTTCTGCCCATTCTGGGTAGAAGTCAGTCTTTTTGCTTCCAACCATATGCTATAACTTCTTGCTTGTTACACTCCTTTTCCGGAACCGAGGTTGATAGTCCTATCATTTCCGGTGGCCAGTTTTCCGTCTCTCTTGATTGTATCATCTTGTACCATATTTTTGATTAATAGAATTAGTCCAATTCAGCAAAAAAAAAAAAAAAACATAGTTCAGAAGGCATCTAGTCATCACATCTCTTCTCAGAGATAAGTTACCATCACCCAAGCTAGTTTGTTTCTCTCATATATGTAAACAATTTTCATCAGTTGTTGTTTTATTAATTGAATTTTTGTTTTGTTGTATCTATGTGTTATGGTTTTAATTTGTATTTAATTTCATTCCTGCATAAATTTGGATCAGTGGTATTAGAGCAGTATGCTCTTTCTCTGTTTTTCTATGCATGTCCCCAATGAGGTCAGGGTATAAGGAGTTGGGAATTAATCTGGTTGAACCCTTGCAAGGTTAGCCCCATTGACACCGACGACCTCACATGGTGGAAGAAAATAAAGAAGAGGGAGTGTGGAGATCCTTTCAAAATATTGATTTAAGAATCCCTTGAGTGACAAAGGAATGAGACGACGGAAAAATTTTCCCAGGTCATTCTACAGGTATCATCGGGCAAAACGTCTTCATCCATTAGTCACTTCGGAGGCTTCGCCCTATTTAAGGTACAAGTTAACTTTGAAATCCCTATATTTGAAAGCCAAATAGATGTAGATGCATTAGATAGATGGATATATGGTTAAATCTGTTGGAGGGATATTTTTCGTTCCATAATTTTTCCAATAGGGAAAATATTACTTTTGCACTCCTCAAAGTCGCCCGTGATGTCAAGGACTGGTGGGAAACTTACTGTGAGTAGAGGGATGAGGAGAAACCCTCACTTTTATTCATTTTCACCCTCTTAGAAGTATTTCTGAGATGCCCTCAAGGAACAGTATTACCCTGTTAGAATCTATGAAGATAAGTACATAAATGGACCTCACTACAACAGGGAAAGGACCAAGATGTGTCAGAGTTTACAAACATCTTACATACCCTACGCATGAAGTTGGATATCAAGGATTATGAGTAACATATAATAGTCAAGCACTATGGTTTTTTGCACAAATAAATCTAAGAAGAAATGGAGTTCCTGGACATCTCCTCTCTTGGCGCAATATACCGATATGTTGTGAGGATCAAGCAAAAGTTTAAACAAAAGAAGCAAGGCTTTAGATCTGCAAACCTGAAGCAGGGGAAAGGCACCTCCAAACCAAAAAACAAAGGAAAGAGTCAAGTTGGATAAGATTAAGACGACCCATCGAAGCCACAAGAAAATAATAAGCACTAAGGAGAAGAAGGACACTGAAAAGTGGTGTGAGTTCCACAAGAGCCCCACCCACAACACGAGTGTCGCACTAAGAAATCACTAGTGTATGAGATAAAAGCTTAAGAGTTAGATGCATGTTCTGACACTGAGCCAGAGACCAACAAGTGGATGTATATTATTGATGCAGAACCTAGTGCCACAGATTTCCACCATTGAGGTCAAGAATATTGAGCCAGGAGATCCAGAGGAGGGTGAGTGTCTCTTCCACTCACAGATGTGGGTGAAGGATTTGTCATTGCAATTCATTGTTGACAATGAAATTTGAAAGAACCTTATCATAGTTGAGGTCATGAAGTGGTTCGGCCTACCGAAAACAACACACCCGCAGTTTTACACCATCAAGTGGCTCCACCAAGGGTGAGATCTTTGTATCAACAAGCAGTGTCGTCTACCTTACAGCATTAAGCCCTTCATGGATGAGGTACTATGTGATGTTTATCCCCTTGAAGTTTGTGATTTATTATTAGGCCAACTATACTTGTGGAAGCGTCATGTTATATATGAGCCCAAGCTTCACACTGTTATTATTACTTTGGGAAATTAACTATACAGGATATAGGAGATAACCCCGCCTACCGCCATTTCTTTGATCTTTGTTAAGAAATGCAATAAGATGATCTCCCAAACCATGAAATTTGTTTTCTTTATGATTCACTCTCAAAGTAAGGGGAAGATCATGGCCACATCCATGACCCCCGTGAAGGGTTCGTCCATGCAACAAAAACAGGTGGATAAGTTCATGGAAGAATATAGGGGCATATTCTCCTCACCCATAGGGGTATCTTTGCACTATCAGATCAAGCATTCAATCGATCTGAATCCCGGAGAACCTCTACCCAATGGGTCGATACACCACCACTCTCTTTTGGAAAATGGAGAAATCAAGCGGAAGATCCAAGAGTTGTTACAAAAAGGGAACATCCAACCAAGTCCCTCACCTTGTGGGAGCCCAATTGTACTAATATAGAAGAATGATGGGACCTAGAGACTCTGCGTTGATTATCAGGCATTAAATAAAATCGCTGTCAGGAACAGGTATCCAATCCATAGATTGATGACCTTCTTGACTAGCTCATGGTGGCCAAGTACTTCAGCGAGATTGATTTGAAGTCTGATTATCACCTAGTTCCAACACAACCCATAGATGTATGGAAGATTGCCTTCAAATCAAAGGAGGTCCTTTTTGAGTGGTTGGTCATGCCCTTCAAGTTGACAAATTCCCTTGCAACTTTTATGAGGCTAATGGATGACATCTTGAAGCCCTTCACCAATTCATTCGTAGTTGTATATCTGAATGACATCATCATCTTCAACAAGAGCTGGGAAGAGCACTTACAACATATTTGATAGGTCTTGCAAACCTTGCAGCAACACAAACTATGTGCCAACTTGGAGAAATGCACCTTTGGCATGATTCAGGTCTAATATCTATGTTACATCATTGATGAGCAAGGTGTGCATGTTGATTAAGCCAAGATCTAAGTCATTCGAGATTGGCCACCCCCAACCATTTTAAGAGAGCTCCACAACTTTTTGGGGCTTGCCAATTTCTATCAAAAATTCATGTTGGAATTCTCTCATATCACTTGGCTTTTGAGTCATGTTAATTAGGGCATAGTGAAAGAAAAAAAATTCGAGTTTGAGTCCCAAATGAAGGTATTGATTGAGCTGAAGCACCACCTTTTCTCTGCACCAATACTCACATTGCACAAACTACAACAACCATCTGAAATTGAGATAGATACCTCCAACTACGCCATTGGTTCAGTTCTCACCCAACAAGGGCATTCGGTGTCCTGTCACTGTGATACACTCTCTGATATAATTCAGAAATACCCCACCTATGATAAAGAGATGTATTGCATCGTGTAGGCTTGCCAGCAGTGGAAACATTACATTCTAGGGAAGGAGACGATCATCCACACAGATCACTGACCTCTTCAGTTTATACAAACACAAGTGAAGTTGCAGAATTACCGCCACAAGAAATGGTCCATATACCTAGAACAATTTCATCTGAACAGTAAGTACAAGAAGAGAAGCACCAATAATGTTGCAGATTGCCTCAATCAACCATTGATTGTGGCGTTGACCACTGTTCTCAAATCTTGTGGGAAAAATACTTTTGGATGGCCACAACTTACAAAAATTATCCAAAAGTCGCCACCACATACTAGATGTTGATGGATGGAAAGCAAGTTCCAGACTTCCACCTCTAAGACACATTGTTATGCCACGTAGGCCACTTTTGTGTTCCTTCAAGAAAGCAAGCCAAGATGATTTGGCAGGTGAACTACAACTAAGTTGCAAGACATTTTGGCATAGAGAAAATAGTATCAGTACTGCAAATTTATTTTTATTGGCCAAATATCTGACAGGATGTTGGAAAATATATCAGATCCTGCACTTCTGATGCCATCACCAAGCTAACAATTATGGAGCAAGGCTTGTATACTCCTCTTCCTACTCCTCTTTGGACCTAGGAATCCATCTCCATGGACTATATGTCTAGACTTCCTTCTACCAAGCATTTTAATGACTATGTATTTGTGGTCATTTATAGATTTTCTAATATGGCTATATTGATGGCTTGCAAGAGCATCACAGTAGAAGACACTGCTAAAATATTCTCCGAACAAGCGTGGGTACATTTTGGAATCCCACAGACCATTATCCCAAATTGGGATAGCAAGTTCTTGAGCACATTCTTGTCAAGCCTATGGTCTTTGTTGGACACTAATCTCACCAAATCGATTGCATTCCATCCTCAGACCGATGACAGGATAAAAGTTGTAAACAATATGATAGTGCACATATTGCGCATGTACAACTCCAAGCATCCATAAACGTGGGATAAGTGTCTTCCTTATGTGCAACACAACTATAACAAACCTCTCCATAGCTCGAATAACAACAACACCTTTCAAGTGGGCATGGGATTTCAAACATTATGTCCCATTGATGTCGCAATGCCTCTTACAACAACATAAACAAATCTTCCCATATTTAGTTCGAAGCTGATAAAGCCACCAAGTTTATTGAACACATCCAACACATCCGCCAGTAGGTCCATGACATCCTAGATAAAACCAATTCCAATTACAAACAACATCATGATCAACATCGAGTGCCACATAAGTTTCAAATGGGTGACAAAGTTTGGTTGCATTTGCAGAAGGAATGCCTTACCATAGCCCATCGAAGGTTTCGACCACTTCGATATGGTCCTTAAACCATCACCAAAGTTGTGGGTTACAATTATTTTAAGCTTATAGTTCCCCCATTCCTTGGCTTGCAGCCAATGTTCAATATGGATTGCCTCTGGCAATACTTTCCACCATTGTTCAACACATCAGACATTGCAGAGTAGCTGACACTATCAAAGCTCAACCCCAATTGCATTGAATAGGCCACGACTGATCGGATCATGGACATACAAATTAAGAACACTTGCCAACAGAGGATCCAACTGTATTGAGTTTTTAAATACGTCCAACTCCTACACCAAGGCAAGTGGCTCAGCAGGGACTAAGTTTAACAAAATTTTCCTTATCTCATGGATGCACTCAACGCAATGGGCACCATTGCTTCCTAAGGGGGAGGACTGATCTAGGTGGATATTGGTGGCCACCTTCTTATTCCACATGGACCCCCAACACTATTTCCTTTTAGTTTCCTAATTTATAACATAGTTTATTATTTTTGGCAGTTTTTCGGGTCCTAAACTTCTGAAGCCTTTTTTAGGCTCTAAACGACTTTTTTGGGGAAAACAGGCAAACCTACAACTTTTAATAGGCGTTTGTATTCAAAATTTGTTGTCCTCATATAACACGGTATCATATGAATCAAACATAGATCATATGCCAAAGTTACAACCCCAAGAAGTTGATGTACCAACTAACCCCAACAGGGCCCAAAAACTTTTGGCACTTCATCTCCTAGGGTTAGGTTTTTGGATGTTTAGGGTTTTCTATTGTTCCTCAATAGTAATAATAATATCCTTTGAGCCTCATTGCAATGTAGTTCAAAAGGCATGTAGCCCTCAGATCTCTTCTAAGAGATAAGTTATCATCACCTTAGGTAGTTTGTTTCTCTCATATATGTAAACAATTTTTAGCAGTTGTTATCTTATTAATTGGAATTTTGTTTCACTATATCTTGTGTTTTGGTTTGAATTTTTATTTCATTTTTTTCTTGCATAAATCTAGATCAAAAGCACATATCTCTAAAATATTAGATCAATTCCTCAATTCTGGGGATTTTTTAGATATGAATATGCATATGTGCCAATCGGTCTCCTCTCGAAGTGAATCTAATCACCAGCCTATCTTCTTAGACACTGACTCTAGAGCTCCTAAGCCTATGGTACCATTCAAATTAAATCCACATTAGTTGGAACATCCATCTCTCAAGGAAAAAATAAAGGAATCTTGGAATCCTTACAACCCCTCCCTAAGAGAATCCCTGCCAATTCACTTTCATAGAAAAATGAAAAAAAGGAACCTGTTTCCCTTTGGGCTTGTGAAAAGAAGCTCGAGGATGAAAATCTCTTAACTAATACTGAATAAAAGCTCTAGGAGCTCTTAGAATCATCAAATCACTCATCCTTCTCTCTGAGGAACAAAAAATTGACTTTTAAATCACTATAGGAAAAAATAATACCTTTGCTTTTGGAAAAGGAAAGAGAATGGAGTTTAAAAAGTAGGGCCTTATGGCATCAAGTGGGTGATCAAAACTCCAAATAATTCCATAGAATTTCCAACCATAGGAAGGCCATCACATTATCTAGGAAATTTTCAAATCAAATGGCACCAAAACCACTATCTTCTCAAACATTTATGAGGAAGGAGGTAATTATTTTGAATCCATCTTAAAAATGGATACCAAAGCAAACATTGACAAAATATTTCAACTAGCAAACCTTTTTCTGAAAAAAATTGATGAGGAATGGAATGAGTGCCTTATGGCACAAATAACAAAGGCAAGACTTGAAACAAACTTACACAAATTCCAAAAAGAAAAGAGCCCAAGTCCTTATGGATTACTAATCAAGTTCTACTTGGAATGCTATGATTTCACTCGAGAAGACTTATAGAGTGTAATTTAATATTCTAGGAGAAATGGTATAATCTTATCCCCTTTTAATACAACATTCATTGCTCTCATTCCAAAATTGAACAAGCCCATTATCTTTGATCAATTCAGGCCCATCTCTCTCTATAACATTATCTACAAAATTATCTCAAAAATCATTGCTCTCCGACTAAAGTCCATTCTTTCGGATAATACATCTATTAAACAATTTGGTTTTTTGGAAGACCGTCATATTCACAAATCCATTGGCTCAAATCTGGAAAGTTTGCACTCTATTCACACTCAAAGGTAAAAAACCATTATTTATAAGGCGGACCTCTCAAAGGCCTTTGATAAAGTTGACATGCTTTATCTTAGACTAGTTCTCCTTCACTTAGGTTCCTACCCTCCATTTGTCGATTAGATCTATAGCTACATCAATTCCTCTTCTATGGCCCTTATAATAAATAGATTATCCTCCCCTTTCTTGAATCCACAAAGAGGCCTTAGAAATGGATATCCTCTCTTCGTTCCTCTTCTTATTAGTTGTATAAGGTAGCAGAGCCATCCTAGATGCAAAAAGAAGGAATTATATATCAGGAATTAAGATTACCTAGACTTGCTCACTCACTCATCTACTTTTTGTTGATGATATTCTCATTTTCCTTAGATGTGATATTATCAGTCTAAAAAAATAAAAGTTGTCCTAAACCTTTTTTCCTCAACTACAGGAATCCATATTAATTATAAGAAATCATCCCTATACAGGAATGCTTTAGAGGAGGGAGAATCTAAAAATATATCCAATATATTGTCTAAAGATCCAACGACCGTGGGTAGCCCTCTAAAATATTTGGATTTCTTTCTAAAACAAAACAACTACACCAAAGAGGACTGGACATGCATCTTAACAAAAAATGAACTCAGAATCAAAACTTGGAAGATTGGTCTTATGTAAGGATGTTATTGAGACTATACATGTTTACTGGGCCTCCTTATCCTGGGTCCCTCTAGGTATTCTTCATTGTATAAAATAAATGTCTTTGTGTTTTCGTAAGGTAGGAAAACAAGAAAAAAGGCCTTTTTTCCTTGATTGCCTAGTATGTTAGAGCTATTCTAAAAGCCTTGGGAGGATGGGGCCTAAAAACAATTCTCTTGTTTTTCCAATGCCCCATCTACAAAATATGTTTGGAACTTGATAAAATGTATCACCTTATGGTCTCATGTCATGGTGCAAAAATACATATCTCCTTCCTTGACTCTAGATTGGATCTGGTCCCCAAGGAAAACTATAAAAAAAATGGATCCATTATATGGAAAACAATTATTTGTCGGCATTATGGTACATGTGTTATCCTTGATGAAAACCCACTTATAGGTTAGTTCAAAAATTATAAAGGGCAATTGACGATGTAACAGGTCTATTCATATGTAACAGGGTAATGGTACAAAAGAACAGGATGATGGGACAAAAGTTTACAAATCAGAATCAAGAAATTGAGAAAAGAGAATGTTTTACATTGTATACGTTGTTTGATCTAGTCCAAGTTGCATATACACACGGTTCCACAGAATAAAAAGGGCGTATACATATGCACGTAGTTTCGCAGAAAGAAAAGCGCGTATGGGATGGAAAATTAAGGTTAAAGAATACTAGGGGTTCCTACCATGGTATTGGCTCATAGTAATGAGTGTGACAAAGAATATTGATCTCATCAAAGAATACCATCGGCATAACTATGGTTTTGATTTGATGTTTTGAGAAAGGCTAAAACTATATAAGGAGGTGAAGATCAAAGTGTGAGGGTGTGCAAGTAATGTAAATCTTATGAAGAGTTAGATCAAAACCAAATATGCATGTAATGGATTATTGATGTTTTGCTTGATCTAAATAAGTATGCACCTGATTTCTTGATGATTGATGAGATATAATAGATCTGAAATAATTATGCACTAATCAAGGATCAAGATCACGAGACCTGAAATGACTTATCATTGTAGGATCTGATAATGGATAGTCTAGATCTAAGTGTTAATACATGTTTTATCCTTTATATGTTATGATCTGGGTATTTCTGAAGTCTTGAAAAGTTGCATAAATTATAAGTCATTATATGCAGATCTATACGCAGGTTCGACTTGGTGAAGGCGTGTATACATGCGGGTTTGACACTTCCAAGTAGTGTATGTAGAGGAAAGGCTTCTTGTTCATAAATGACTGATATATCTGATCAATGTTGTTATTTTACTGTTGTTTGTCAATGATGTTTTCATTAGATCTGAAGTAAAACTGGTTGTATAAGGAGATTGAGTCTTGTTGACTGATTGATTGAGTAAGAAGGGTGATCTTTGCTGCTATCTATTTAGAACTTTTTAATATGACAGTAGAACTTCAAAATGTCTCTGGTTAGTACAATTTTGGGTTCAGAAGTTTGATGATTCAATATCTTTAGAGGTATACGCAAGTTGGGTCAAAGAAAGTAGTGTATACATGCAGGTTGTCCTCATTGAAGTAGTGTATACATTCTGACATGTTATTTTTAATGTTGCAGTTGGTTTTGGTTGTTGGTGCAACATTCTGGGTTCAGTTCTATGTACTGGTTACATTGATCTGACTTTTCTAGTTGGTTGATTGAATTTTGATTAAGTGTCAGTTGATTGGGTTTTGAGTGAATGGTTGATTCAGTTGTATCAGAAATTGATGATTGGGTGATTCAGTTATGTCAAAGGTTTCAGTGTTTGTTTGATGATTGGGTGATTCAGTTATGTCAAAGGTTTCAGTGTTTGTTTGATGATTGGTTGATTAATAAATAAGATGATTGGGTTTTAGTTATGTTAGAGATTGATGATTGAGTTTCAGTGATTGATGATTCGGCTTTAGTGATTGGTTGATGGAGTAGTGATTGATGGTTGTATTACAGTTGTGGTGATTGATTTTGAGCTTTAATGTTACTGATGGGTCCAGTATGAAAATTTGATGAAACATGACCTACAAAATGTGTTGATGTGTATGAGGAGTATCTAGTCTAAAAATTTATGAAACGTGGTCCGTGGAGGTAGAGTGAAGGTGGTAGCCTTCAGTAGGTCGGTGCCTATGTATTGGTAAACATATCAGCTAGTACAAGAGCTAGGGGGTTGTAGCTTCCTTCCAGTAGTAGCTAGAGAACAAGTGAAGGTTGTAGCCTTCGGTAGGTCGACACCTATGTATTGGTAAACATAGGTAGAGTCCAAGAATTGCTTTACCTTGACACCCTTTTTTCCCATATTTCCTCCTTTTTCCTATCGCTATCATTGAAATAAATGTACTAAATATAAGGCTTTGTTAAGGTAAGCACACATATGTCCATCTTTTCATATTTTGTCCATATATCTTATTGTTTTCTTAAAGTTTACATTTCACTACAGAATTAAACCGATTCTACAACTACTTCCATTGTTGACAAGGTTCGAGTGCACCAACTCAACAAAGGAGTATATGGGTATATAGAGAATGATCCTCTCATGGATTTCTTCTTGTTTACTTGAACCAATCCATCAAGATGATCGCACTGCAACACGATCAACCATGATAGTCAACTGCAAGATAATGTGTCGGAACAGAGTCCGAGTTTCAAGAGATATTATCGATTTTCTTTTTCAAATAGCAAATCGATGAATAAGCGATATGATTTGGTTTGATAAGTATTGTAGCGAAGATACTTAGGCTTGAATTGCTCATGTTGTTAATTAAAAAAAAAAACTCTATAAGAACAATGGCCACTTTGTGTTTGGGTGCATGCCACCATATGTAATTTTGAAAGCATCCTATTGAAACTATTTTTCGATTAATAGATCATGGTTCATACATTTTATGTGCATTGATTAAAGTTGTTGATTGCCTCGTGGAGGGCCCCTGTGTGCAGATCAAGTCTTTGACTCATTGCAAGTAGATTTTCTTTTGTTTGTTAGATTTCATTTGTGGATGCTCTGTTTATATTTTTAGGATGCAGTTCAATGGAGTTCGTGATTAAATTGATATCTTCATCAGTAATTTCGTTTGCTTTATACCTAGCATAACTCAATTGTTCTGTTTGCTTTCTACCTAGTATAATTCAGTCATTTCATTTCATAGTTTCACTATTTCATAGATTAGTAATCTCATTCTTGCTTTACTTTTGCACTGAGTGAAGCTGCAATAGTTGAGAGTGATAGTTTTTTCTTAGCAATTGAATTCAAGCATATTTCATTTTCCAATTCGACGAAGTAGGATCTCCTTCACATCATTCCATGCTTTCATAATTAGCCTAGTTTAGTTGCAGCATGAAAATCCAAACATAATCAATAACAATTTAACAGAGTAGAGTTAGGATCATTATTCAACCATCTCACAAAGTTCAATTCAATTAGGATTAATTTTAGAATAACCAATTAACAAATCTCAAAGATAATACTCTAAATAGACAGTAATATCATCCCCAAATTGATTCTAGAATTCGACATTAACCATAGCATAAACACCTTAACGAAATAAGTAACCTCTAGCACATACAATGCACTTGTAATTCATCAGTTTACCCACTCTGGTCGATAATTCATGCTTGCAATTTAAGAACAATAAATTGACTAAATATTTTGGCACTGTTGTCGGGGAAGTACAAACAGAAGTTAAAAAAATCATCAATTAAAAACATGATATGTGTAGGGAAAGAGACTCTAGAGGTAGATTTGTAGGATGAGGAAGAAGTTTAATCCCCACAAATCCACTCACTCCACCACGACTTTGAAGTTCCACACCGCCTACTCAAACTCGAATTCCATTTGTAGGACAACGAAGACTTCCTGAACTCTCGAGATCAAAAATCCAATCCAAAACTTCACCTACTTCATCTACTAAAGCTGTAATTGAAGAAAATCCTACATCCCCAATTACAGGACTAGCTTTTTTATCTTCCACTGGTGAACAAATTCTAGGAGAAGAATTAGTAATTCCCAGTGAAGAAGAGGAACAAGAAACTTATTTTGGCCATCCATTGATAGAGGAACCAGAAGAATTAGAAGAACATTACAATAGTTCTGAAGAATTTATCATGGGTGAAGAAGGGGAAGGTGAGGTACACATGTCAATGGTGAGCAAAACAAGATTGGAGGAGGAAGAGGTAGAGGAGGAGGTGGAGATAGAAATAGAGGAGGGTTAGAGGTAGAGGAAATCAAGATCCTTTTGGATTTCCTATTTTGGATGAAGATACAACCCTCACAATGAAAAATATTTCCTCTTCTATTATTCCTAATTTCCATGGAAAAAGAAGTGAAGACCCAGAGACATTTTTCTTCGAATTTGAAGTGTTATGCATGTTATAGACATATTTGGGCACTGCAACCCCAATCTCATATGTCCATAAACCAAGGGCTTCTAAGCCCCTAAAAGTGTTTTTTCATACCCTAAAGGAACAAGGTCAGCTGATTATATCATCTCCCAGAAGTTCACCCTGAAAAACTACTCAGAACTAGTCAAAACTGGACCATACAGACTGCTCAGTGCTAAGGGTGCGATGCATCTCACCTACTACATGTAGAAAGTGCAATGCCTCCTGAAAAGCCCTTCAGTAGGGTGCGATGAGTGAGAGCAGACAAATGGAAGAGGCTGTTGGCTAGGTGGAAACCCAGAGGATCTTCTAGAAACTGCCCATTTGACACTTGCCTCTCTGAATTCGCCCATGGATGAGTGAGAGATCATGAAATCTCCAAGTGGAACCAAGAACTATCAGAGAAATGACACTAATCAAAATCCCAAAAGCTGACTCACCCCCTGCAAATATCTATATATGGACCCCTCGTCCTAGACATCCAGAGGCTGGAATTTGGTATTTTGTAAGGAAGTGCTGTTGGTTTCTCTGTGAAACATCATAGTGTTGGGTGATCTAGCTTTTCATGAGGTGAAGAGGGCTTTCATGTTGGGAGGATGGCGTTGGGTCAAATCAATGGGTTGTACTCCTCTCTTCTACTATTTCTATCAATAAAATTATTTGAGTTTTCCTCCATATTCTTGTATATTTATGAATCTTGTATTGATATATGCATTTGTATGGTTGATATATATCTGATCCTATATTGTTTATGGTTATATATCTCTATGCTTTGATGGTATTATGCTGCTTTGACACTACGGGTGTTCTTTGAAGCGAGACAAGTAAGGAAGGAGCGGCAAAGCTCTGTCAAAGGAGGGAGGAAACAAGCAAGAAGCCAAGCGAAAGACTGAGTTTCGTACTCTCTGTTTCTCTCTCATATATATCTCATAAAGAAAAACACAAGTAACTTTATTTTGTTTGTTTCTAAGATAGCTACCTGTCTTAATGGGACTAGTAGCTCTGTATGGACACTAGTTTTCCCGATAACAAAATGGCGACTCCGCTGGGGAGCAAATAGTTTGTTTGCTTGTTTCTATTTGTTTGCTTTATAAACTACAGACGGAGCCTGAAGTTAAGCCAGCTACCCTTCGAACTGCTTTTGTTATGAAACTGCAAAGTAGATCAACATTGCTTCAGTCAATCTCTGGGTTAGTTTATGAACTGAACATCTGACTTGCAAACATCCTAAGTGCCCTGGTGGTAACCCCATTAGATCAGCCCCTATGCTTTGTGTTTATTTCCTATCATTAGCTCAGCCTAAATCCCTGAACTAAGATGGAAACTGTGAGCAAAAACCTAGCTCAGTCTCGTCCCTGTACCATCGCATTGTCTCTCATTGGCAGTCTAGATGCATCACACCTCCCGTCTGCTGCAGGTGACATGCATCCCTGTTTCCCTGTGTTACAGGTGCGATGATTAGATGAGATTGTTTCTGCCTCAAGATTTTGGTTTTTTCTTCATTGTCTTCAGCTTTATTCAGTAGTTTTGTTGTCTACGATCAGTATATCACTGTTGAAACTCCCTTCCTTTGCATTATCTAGCCTCCATTGATAAAGAATTGTGAATGTTTTTATTTATTTTTCATCATTCACAGTTCTCCTTTGCAAACAATAGCTTAATCAAATTGTCATCTTTTGATTTGAAAGTGTCGCAAGTGTCGTTTTCAGTCAAAGAAAAAAGTGTCGTAAAGTCTTCCTATTTTTGATAGTCGATTACACTTTTGCCATTGTATTTGATTTGAATTAATAGTATTTCAAGTGTCGAAAGCAATTTTAAACTTGAAATTGAAAGTGTCGCTCTTAGTCTTCCTTTTGTTTTTCAAATTCAAAATCGCAAAGTGTCGTCTTAGCCTTCCTTTCGTTTTTTGAATTCGAAATCACAAAGTGTCATCTTAGTCTTCCTTTCATTTTTGAAAAGAAAATTGTTAGTACTGTCGCTTTGAAAGAAAAATAGTTTAGATCTGTACTTAGCATTCTTTTTTTCATTCACACATTAAGAAAGTGAAAAAAAAATACATGCATGTGCATTTGCATTTAGACTGCATGTGGAAATTGATTTAAGAAAGTGCATCTTAGTGTGTGCTCTCTACTCTATGTTGAAAGAATTTTACTTCTCTTTCCTTAGTAGCTAGTATTTTCATTGCAAAAAGAAAGTAAACGATTGTTTATCATCTTAGATTGCATATTTAGGAATTGTATATCTACATCACGCGGTGAACCTTAAAGGCAAACTTCTTAAGAAAGATCAACTGTAAAATAAATTTCAATGAACATAAAAATGCTATGGAACCTAACGCACAACATCTAGAAGTCTAGGCTAGAGACGTATTTTGGCGTCGTAAATCCTGGTAACTATCATTTTCATTGTAGGTTGGGTGGTTCCTCCTCTTTGATACGACAAGTGCCAGTGCGGACTTGTGCTCACACGTACCATCGAGTATATATTTGGAGACCGCAATAGGCTATATCCTTTATCCTTAGTAAGCCATGTCTGGCGCCCTATCGATCACAATGCACTGAACACAGCATTTGGGAAGATTGACTACCGTACCTTTAAAAGTATTATGCAATTTTGCGATTGGTTATATAATCCCTCTGTCTAGATTACCAGAGTAGTCACTTTCGTTCCTTTTCAGACTCAAAAGAAAAGGTCCATCTGAGCACTTGTCACTTCAGGCTCATTAAAAATCGAAGGCGACTAGAATCATCTTTAGCTTTTTATCGACTCTTGAAAATTGAAAAAGCAAGTTGTGTCAAAGCGTCATAAAATTCATTTTAATCGGAATAACGTCACTATTCCCTCGTTGGTCTTAGGTTGAGAAAATGGAGTCCATCAATCAAGGATTTCCCCTTGGGGGGAATCCTAGTCCCTTATCCTCTTGGGGAGATGTTGGTGCACCTCATATGGCTACATTGTCCCTTCCAGGACTTACAATTGGCCTACTAGTATGGCTTTTCTTGACCTCTGTCATTCAAAACATCGTGATTCCTGAGCAATCAAATCAGCAACCAAACGATACTAGGTTCCCCCCCCAACCTTCTACTTCATTTGTTTCTCCCTCTCCTTCTTCCTCTTCACTTGATGAAGATAGTAAAAGTAAAAACCAAGTAACTGAGAAGAAGAAGAAAGGGAAGGAGAAGAAGAAGAAGAAGCCAATGGCAAAATGGGGCAACCATGCATCGTCTAGCAAAAATCCACACACTACACCATACAAACCTAAATCTCCATGTGTCATTTTCAAGGGAGACCACTATCATCGAGATTATCCTTGCTTCCCACAGTTCTTAAGGGACTGGTCTCCCCAATTGCACAATCCGGTGTCCTCAACCTCTGACGATCATGTTGAAAGTACATTGTCAACTAGTGAAAACGATGTCAATGGACAAAAAAGAAGATCTAAATTTCCTTGTAGACTGTGTGAAAGCGATCATGCCCTCCACCATTGTCCCTTCCTGGATGAAGCTAAAAGAGTCTTGGATAACTGTCCTGCTTCACCGCTACAACTTCCTCCTGGATACAAGAAACTCTTGCCGAATCCATCACTAGTTGAAAATCCGACTGACACACCTTTGTTATCGGTCGAAGCACCTATCATTGAAGATAAACCCTTTGAGTCCACACCAAACCACAGTCAACAGGTCGAGATGGCAGTCGACCCAGTCTTGTCTTCAGAAGGTCTACCTTCAGATGATACAGTCACCAAAGAAAACGAGAACGACACCGTTCAAATTCTTTTTGTGAACACATAATCCGATGAACCTGGGGGCAATCTACCCGTTCCTTTACCACAAGAAGGATGTTCATCAGAGATTCATCCGGCTGTCTATTTGGTCCCTCCTCCAAGCAATCTAGTCGTTTCCTTCGATTGGAATCTACTAGGGAGACCCCGCCTACCATCAATACCTTTATTTTCTATGGTTTCTGACTTTTCTTGTTCTTCTGCTACAAATTGTTTGTAACTGACAAATGGAAATATTGTTATAGCATCATATGCATCATTGTCATTGTTCTCCTGAATTGACTTCTTCCTTTGAGTTGCCTTATTCTTTTGCTTCTTTCCAATCACCCCTGATCCAATCCAAGTGGTTAATCTTTAACTGAAGTGCCCTGCTCTGATTCCAGCTATTGGGAAAAATGTTGGTTGGGGAGGGTGGGAATCAGTATTTTAAACTCACTTTAAACTTTTCATTTCATATTATGATTTCCATATGCTACTATCATTCATGCAACAAACATATGTACGCTACTTTAGTAAAGGAAAACAACGTACATATAGTTAACTAATTCTTCATGTATTTCATCTTTTGTTCATCATTTTTTTTTGGTGACCAAGAAGAACCCAACATCCCACCTAACACGTAACTACCAATAAACCTCTGGGGGTTATGACATGTCCTCATCCCCGTAGCCCGGGTCACAACAGGGGGAATTTGAATATGGGTCTCTTGAGTTTCAACGATTTCACATATCTCAAATTACCAATTGAGCGGCCCCCTGGGACATCTTCTCTTCATCTTTAACCAGTGCATCATTATTTCATTAATTAAATAATAAACATGAGCATTAAGAAGTAGATATATCATCAACACACAAGAAACATATCAACACACATGAACACCAAGATTTTAGGTGGAAACCCAATGTGGGATAAAACCACCGTTGACGTTGTCTCCCTCTTCTTTTTTTACTATAAAGGAAAACTTATTACAATCTTGTACTGTCACAGACTCATACCAGTATGAAGGCACCCACCTGCAGAAGGCTACAAACTTCTCTCATTCTCCAACACCCACTGGAAGGGAGCACAAACACCTTGATTTCGTTTACCAACTCCTATAGGAAAGGAGCACCCACCCCCTACATAGATTCACCAACTACTACTGGAAGGAAGCTTCGACTCCCACACTAAATGCTAAAACCCTCAGCACCTCTTATGGACTATGTTTCTTCATTTTCATACTGGATCCACTTGAATCAGAACATCAAACATGTAGGCCACATTTCATCATATTTTCAGACTGGACCCACTCTCATGATTAATCCCAAACCAAGTAACAATTCTGAAACCAAAGACTGAACCAACTCATCCAATCATTGAACCAACTAAAACCTCAACAAACCAATCACTGAATCTCAACCAATTATTGCAACCAAAACAAACCAATCATATCCAGATATAAACCATCAGATCATAGAAATGCATAACCACACATCAATATACCAAGCCATACACTATTAGAAACCAATTGTTGTCACTGCAAACCCTGGTCAAATATATTTCAAAAACTATATGCTACTTCTTTGTAGAACACCCGTGTATGGACGTGCTTCTGTAGAAGACCTGCGTACATATCTCAAATCACTGACAACTAAATCTGAATCATTGCATTACTGAAATAATCACTTAGACATGTATTGAACCAATTATAGATCACTGATCCAATTACAAATCATCGCAATGTAGCATCATCACTAATCAACATTCCATTTCATAACCAATTCGACCCAATTAGTACTGTCAAACACAAAGTATTATAATAAAGACATCATCGACGTACAACAAAAAACAAAACAAAACTGATCAAATATCATCAACAATCCATACTGCAAAAACCCTAGTATATGTACATGACTTTCATAAAGCGTATTAGTGTATGTATGCACTTTCCATTCACAACACGTGCATACAAATATGAAAATTTTCACTGTAAACATAATCTTCACACTCTGCAACCCTTACTGTCAGAATTACATACTTCAGAATACTTCATTCAGATCATAGCATTATTACAACCATAGACCTATCATTGTTAGACATTTTCAATAAGTAAAGCAAACAAGAACATATGTCACCATACTTCAGATATTTCAGATCTGAATCTTCTCCTTGCTCCTTGGTGCACACCTATTTCATATCAAATCATTCATAAAATTCTATCACTTGCACAGGTAACACTTTGATCTACATATCCTTATATAGCATTAGCCTTAGCCAATAACTTAAGCCAATCCCTTAGTAATGTCAATGGTATTATTTGACGAGATCAAAAAACCATTTTCGCACTCATTACTATGGGCCAATACCATGGTAAATTATTCAAATTACAATGGTGCAAATTTTGTACGCGACTTTGCTTCACAATATCTGCGTATGTATGCAACCCTTCTGAATAGGATTTGTGTATACTTTCCCAAACATCACCTTTATTATTCATTTGTCTCTGAACTGACATTCCTTTGACCATCACTTTTGTCACATTTGTACTACGCTGCATAATCATCCTGTTACCATAATGCTGACATCTCTATCAATTAGGTTTCCATTAAGGACAACACATTAGACATAATGCCAACAACTTGAAAACTTTGACCTTGTAGCTGAAAAACCCTAGACTTATCTTCGCACATGTGAGAGAGAGATAGAAAGTCAACCCAAAACTCACTCCTTCTTCCTTCTTTTCATCTTCGCTAGCCTTTCTTCCTTTTCTTCTTCTCTTGGATGATAAGAGAATGAATGAATGTCCATAGGACGTCGAATTATCTCCTATATGTAGGTTTCCAAGTAGAATGACATGCCCTAATGAGGCTGACTTCTCAGCTGTCAGGCCAACTTTGTCTTGGAGGGGTATTTTGAAACTTTAGACACAAAAATAATTTTTTTGACATGTTACAAGATGTCCAATGGGGTCTTCTTCATATGTCAGTAACTCTATTGACTTCTTGACTCTATGAAAAACCCTAGAAGCACTCAATGGGTACTTGACTTATAAATAAAATTACCATGAGCATGAAACCCATGCTATGAAAAATAACAATAATAATTTTCCTTTCTTTTTACAATATACAAGAATCAAGAGTACATTTCATATTTATGAAGACCGAACCTAGCTACATATTTTAGCACTTTGGTTTTGTCATGTGCCAAGATTTAAGGCAATATTCAATGATATCTCCCTACCAAATTTATTCATTCCCTTCTTTTCCTTGAATTCCCTTCCACATCATTATTGTGAAGGGACAATGAATAAAAAGGTGAGGTATCAATTCAAATTCTTCTAGGGAGAGAGGACGACTTTTAGGACAACGAAATGATGATTTTTGTAGAATGTTCCAATTGGGGAATTTGTTCATTAGTAATAACCACATGAAAAGTTTTGACTTTTGGGGCGTAATGGAATTTCCTTATACTTTTCCTCCTTTGTGGAGGATGTTCGTCATTTAGGGAATGTGCCAATGATAAGTAACAAAATTTTGGAGTGTATTCTCCAAAGGGGCTCAACGACCAAATGAGGTAATATTTAGATATATATAGATTGAATAAAGAAGGTTGTAGAGAGATAGTACATGCCAACCATTATGTAGTCATGTCATCTTCCAAGTATAAAAATTCTAGGGGAATCCAAGTTTGAGGACTACCTTGACCAATTATGTTGGAAACTTGATGGATATAAAAATAGCCTTGATCATTTAGCTTCTAAATCAAGAAGGATGAGATGGGATCATATTTTAACTTTTGATCTAGGGAACCTTCCCAAGGATAAGCCTTGTACCATTTCATGCTTTCCATCTAAGTCCATTCCCAAAGACATTGAAGGAATTGATAATGTTGGGAAAAATATTGAGAGGGGGGTTGGGGTTGAATCAGTATTTCCAAATCAACATTTTTTTCCATTTCATATTCAGATTTCTATATGCAAATTTACTGAGAGTAACCTGCATGTGTACGCGAATGTTCTTAAGAGAATTAGCGTATATCCAAAGAACTTATGATTCAGTTAATTCATCATATGTTTTTCTTCAACTAGTGCATCAATACTTTATTAAACATTAGATAAACAGTAACCATGTGTTGTAATAACAAAGTAAACCATCACACATAAGAAACACACATGAACACCAAGATTTAAGGTGGAAACCTAATGCGGGGGAAAACCACTTGTTGTTGTTGTCTCCGTCTTCTTTTTAATATAAAGAAAATACTATTTATAATCTTGTATTTGCGCAGACTCATAAGGCTACAACCTTCTCTCATTCTCCAACCACTACAAGAAGGGAGCTACAACCCCCTAGATCTTGTACTGGCTGATATGTTTACCAATACATAGGTGCCGACCTATAGAAGGCTACATCCTTCACTCGTTCTCCAGCTACTCCTGGAAGGGAGCTCCAACCCCCTAGCTCTTGTACTAGCTGATATGTTGTTTAGTCAATTTATTGTTCTTAAATTGCAAGCATGAATTATTGACCAGGGTAGGTAAACTGATGAAGTACAAGTGCGTTGTATGTGCTAGAAGTTACCTATGTCATTAAGGTGTTTATGTTATGGTTAATATCTAATTCTAGAATCAGTATGGAGATGATGTTACGGTCTATATTAGAGTATTATCTTTGAGATTTGTTAATTGGTTATTCTAAACTTAATCCTAATTAAATTGAACTTTGTGGGATGGTTGAATAATGATCCTAATTATACTATGTTAAACTATTCTTGATTATGTTTGGATTTTTATACTGCAACTAAACTAGGCTAACTATGAAAGAATGGATTAATGTGAAGGAGATCCTACTTCATCGAATTGAAAAATGAATTATGCTTGAATTCAGTTGCTAAGAAAAGACTATCACTCTTAACTATTGCAGGTTCACTCAATGCCAAAGTAAAGCAAGAGGGAGATTACTAATCTATGAAATAGAAAAACTATGAAACAAAATGACTGAATTATACTAGGTAGAAAGCAAACAAAATGATTGAGTTATGCTATGTATGAAGCAAACGAAATTACTGATGCAGATATCAATTTAATCGCGAACTCCATTGGACTGCATCCTAAAAATATAAAACAGAGCATCCAAAAATGAATTCTAAGAACAAAAGAAAATCTACTTGCAGTGAGTCAAAGACTTGATCTGCACACAGGGGTCCTCAACGAGGCAGTCAACAACTTTTAATGCACATAAAATGTATAAACCAAGATCTATTAATCTGAAAATAGTTTCAACAGGATGCTTTCAAAATTACATACGGTGACGCATACCAAAACACAAAGCAGCCATTGTTCTTATAGAGTTTTTTTAATTAACAACATGAGAAATTCAAGCCTAAGTATCTTTGATACAATACTTATCGAACCAAATCATATCACTTATTCATCAATTTGTTATTTGTAAAATAAAATCGATAATATCTCTTGAAACTCAGACTCTGTTCTGGCACATTATCTTGCGGTTGACTGTCATGGTTGACCGTTTTGCAGTCCGATTATCTTGATGGATTAGTTCGATTAAATAGGAAGACATACATGAGAGGATCATTCTCTATCTACCCATATACTCCTTTGCTAAGCTGGCACACTTGAACCCTTTCAACAATGGAAGTAGTTGTAGATCTGTGGATTAGCTACAGAATCAGGTCAATTCTGTGGCTAAATGCAAACTTTAATAAAACGATAAGGCATATAGACAAAATATGAAAAGGAGGACATATGTGTGCTTACCTTAACAAAATCTTATATTTATTGCATTTATTTGGATGATAGCAATAGGAAAAGGGACGAAATATGGGCAAAAAGGGTGTCAAGGTAAAGCAGTTCTTGGACTCTATATTCCCCCACATTGGAGGTTTTGTATGTCCTCATACAACACAACATTGTCATTCTCTTGTACATTCTTGCTATCACATCCAAGATTCACTTTCTTCTTCATTCTGGCAACCACTGCCATTCTTGGTTTCTTCATGAGGATCTTATACTTTAGGTTGATGATTTATCTTTGCATTGCCCTATTTTCTTTCTTCAACCTCTTGTTCTTTTTGTACCATAGACTTAAGTGAAGAATAAGGTTGTCACTCTTGGCAATTTGACTTCCATTTTGTGCCTTTAGTGTTTGATTTTCATTTTTTAGGTATTTGTTTAATGTTTCCAGCTCAAATATTTCTTGCTTCAAAACATTAGATGTTGAACGTTCTTGTGGATCATTAAACTAGTTACTTCCTTCTCCTAGACTTTGGATTGATCCTTTGGTTGTTGCTTCCTTTCTCTCTAATGATTCTATGTAATCATAAATTTATTGTTGAAAAAAATCAATGCCTAGACTTTGTACTAGACTTCTTGGAGGTGAAATGAAGGGAGGTGGTGACACCCCTGGTGACAGTATTAGTGACTCTCTTGGAGAGTCCTCAAGAAATTCAAGTTACTCTTTTGACTCAAGATCGATATATTTTGCAACTCCTGAGATTGCCTTTTGTATTGTGTTCAATTTGGTACTCCTTCTTAAACCTGTGGTTAGCAATCCCTGAGTTTTCTTCTCTTTAGCTTTTGGATTTTCTTTCTAAGGAAGGATCTTGGTTTGGGGTAAAACCTATGTTTTCTTGCCGACTTTCTTTCTTCTAAAATTCCCTTTTTCATTTTCTGCAAAATATCTACAATGGATAGTTCATCCTCTAATAATTCTTGTTGGGACTTGGGTTCCTATTCTATTACTGTTTCCATTTTTCTCTTTCTTCCCCTTAGGGTTATACTACCACTTGGTTGTTCAAGGGTTTTATCTTCAAAATGATTTGTTACTAGAAAAAATTCCCAATTGTCTCCTATGCTTTAAAGATGAAACTCAATCAAGATTTTTATCAATCCATGATGGTACATTGTATTGTCTATAGACTGGATTTTCTTTTGAACATTCATTGACATTTTCTTAAGGCTATGCAAGAGAAAGTATGGAAGATTCATTTGATGTTCTTTAAGGAAATTCATTATTATCCTAATGTGGTAGAAAAACATACATCCAAATCAACCTTTCAAGTAATAAATTTTTGAAGTACAAGGAGCAAATTTCTCCATTTACTTTTGAGGGATGAACTAGGAATACATTTTCTAAAGATGGTAGTGTCCATGCTTGGGTTTTTCAAGAATATTTTCCAATCTTTCCCTTCGATTCCTTTGTTTTTGAACCATTTTCTCCATCTCTAGGCAATTTGGTGGCTTCTGCAATTAGGGACTCTATTACTGCGAACATGACATCACCTATTTCAACCTTTGTTCCATCAAATGAGCATGCAAAAGTCTTTGTTACCTCCCTGTTGAAACCATCAAATTTTTCTATGAATTTTAACCACTGTACTTTCTATAAGAATTCCCTGGTATGAGGGTATCCTTCCAAGAACTTCTTTCTTGTTGGTTTTGTTCGAACAATAACACCCATGGTGAGAGATGTTTTGTCTCAAGAACTGTTTACTTGATCGGGAAAAATGGTGTTGGTATGGTTTCGTTCTATGATGGAGAGAGATGGAGAGGCTTTATGAACTAGAGGAATGAGAGAACGAGTGAATACAATGAAGGCTTGCAAAAATGAGTTAGCTGTTGGAACCCATTTAATTCATTGATTTGACGATCAAATCGATGGATTTGAAATGAGGACGAGACAAGAGTTAAAATGGTGGACTATAATGGATTTGACAAGTGACTATCACCCATGATTTGCAATGATTTCATTTTATTTCGGTAGTGCTATGTCCACATATATATGCAATATGTTAACCCTTATTGTAAAATTAATGTATCACATACCTTCGACTAATTTTCTAACCTTTATTTGTCCTTTGATATCTTCTGCAGGTATTTTGCACTTAAAAATGAGTCAATTATTCTTCAATTTGAGCCACCAAAGTGTTCCTATCAAATTGGCTGTAGAAATCTTATTAGAGCTGCAGAAACTTGTCCGAGTTGCAAAAAGTCACTAATTCTGTAGCTGAGATATTTTTCTTTTAAAGAAATGGATGCTTAGGAAAAGGGAATTTCTTTTTGGAAGAAATGGTAAAGAGAGAAAATTTAAGGTGTCAAAAAAAGATGGTTTTCACTTTAAATTTTATGTATAAGCATGCAAAAAACTTGTTTGTTTCATGTTTATACATTATTATTATTATTATTATATATATATATATATATTATTATTATTATTATTGTCTGATAGAGAAAAATAAAATTTCTAAGGTGGAAAAGAAAAATTCTTCTCAACCATCTTCAATTCTGAATTGTCTTGGAAAATTTTGACGAATTCTTCTTTTGTCAATGGCTTCTGATAAAGTCTAAGTCGATGTCCATTTACTAAAGTACGAATCTTCTCTTCATCAATAGTCCTGATTCTAACTGCACTATTGTCAAAGACATTTTCAACTTCATAAGGTCCAAGCCAATGAGTTTGGAATTTGTAGAAATTTTGAATAATATAACACTTATTCACAGAGATTATCCTGATTATACACTATTGCGGAATGCATGCATAATACATAACCTCCTCTAGCATTGATCATCAATTTTGCGGAATCATAAACATTCGCATGCGCACATTGAAACATCAATCACACATATCAACACAGTATGTACTGGGGAAAGCATACAGCTGAAAACCCCTCAACTATTTGTATATTATATTGATTGAGAACATGTAACAATACATAGTACAATACGCCTCGCAAGTACTCAGTACTATCTCCACCTGTTACACGCAAACTAGCTCAGATCTTAATCAATCACAGGTTCAAATCTCCTCTGCTGCTTGCCTGCCTCCACTGTGCAATCCTGCGTGAGAATAGATGATAATGGATGATCCAAACTCGTATTTCCCTTGTGTTGCACTACGCAATCCTCATTGGCAATCTCAATCCACTGATTGTGCAAATCTCATGCACAACTATAGTCACAACTGACAGTTGTCTTGCCCTTTCACTCACCTCTAACACTTGTCTCCATTGAACTGTCCATGCACTTAGTTAACTGATGTATTCTTTAGTTGATTTATTAGTTAATAATTAGTGATTAATTCACACCACTCATCACTAGTGTATTTGTTAGTTAGACTAAATACAACTAGTTCAACTAAGTCAAACTGAACACAACTCCATTAACTTCTCAATCAACTCCACCAAACTCAATCACTTGAGTTTTAACTAAAGTCTATCATGCAATAGCTCAACTAACCCATAAGAAAAGTGTATTTCCTTCTGGCAGTTGCATGTGCCACATCCGTAGCTCGAACTGAAGTGCTGCAAGAGGATAAGATAATGTTTATAGTCCAAATATTATTAAGAGCTAATAATATTCCACTGTTCTATTTTTAGACTGGCAGTCTAAAAATAGACTCTGCCCATATGTCTAAAAAGAGAGGTCCATCTATTTTTACCAACATGACCAATCATCCATAAATAACATCCTGAAACTCATAGACCATGATCCACATGTCTAAAAATAAACATAGTCTAAAAATAGACTTTGTGCCAAAAATAGCCTGCGGGACCACTTAGTGAAGGCGACTTCTTTTCACTAAGCTCCATCATCTTGTTGCATTTTCAACACTCCCTCTCAACAATATATGGATTATCTGCAACCCCTATCCTACCTCTGTGGTATTCGAATTTGCTCCTAGTGAGCGCCTTCGTCAAGATATCAGCATCCTGATCCTTTGTGGGAATATATGAAAGTAACATGATTCTCTGCTGCACACAATCTCTGATATGATGGTACCTGATGTCGATTTTGTCCGTTGGGCTCCCTGCCCAATCTGCATCTGTGAAGCCACATAGCTTCACCTCATCCTCCTGTCTGTACCACAATCCATATCCCGATGTGTACCAAGCACGAGGTGCTTGTTTCAACCCATACAACGCTCTCTTGAGCCTGCACACATGCGACTCGTTGCTGAAGATCTTGAAACCTTCGGGCTGCTCTATGTACACCTCCTCCTCAATGACTCTATTGAGGAACGCAGTCTTCACATCCATCTGATGGATGTGCCACCCCATCTACGCTGAGAGAGCAAGAATCGTCTGTATGGAAGAATACCTTGCGACAAGTGCAAAGGTCTCCTCATAATCGATCCCCTCTATATGTGAGAAGCCTCGGGCAACAAATCTTGCCTTGTACTTCTCCACACTCCCGTCAGCTACCTGCTTCACTTTGTAGATCCATCTCGAACCCACCACTGGTTTCCCCTCCGGTCTTGGGACAATCTCCCATGCACTGTTTCTGACAATCGAATCATACTCTTCCACCATGGCATCTACCCATGTGGGATCCTCCAGAGCTTCCTCGAAAGAGGATGGCTCAGTCACGACACATTTTCTCACAAGAGCCATGTATCTAGTGTACTGATTAGGTGACTGTCTCTGTCTGTGTTGTGTTGTAGGTGGACCTACAACCTTCTCTGCATCTTGAGCCAGTCGCTCAGCTTCTGTAGTGCACTTTTGCCCTCTGATGGTTGGCGCTGCATGAGTGGTCTCTTCCACTCCATGAACTTCATATTGTGGCTAATCCACATCCTGAAGCTCATCCTTAGGAACTAATAGTTCCTCATCTGCATGCAAGCGTGGCTCCCTCTCAAGCAAACACTTCATGGCTTTCTCCTCCTGAAATTTGATATCCCGTCGCACAACAGTCTTGCAACTGTCTGGCAAATACACACGATAGTTGTGGGGCATATCAGTGTATCCCACAAATATCCCAACCTCTGCGGTTGGCTCCAGCTTCTTCCTGGCATCCTTCGTCACATGCATGTAAATAGGAGAACCAAAAATCCTCAAATGGGAAATATCAAGCCTCTTACCGGAATAAGCTTCCTCGGGTGTACTCATGCGAAGTATCCTATGAGGACAATGGTTCTGCACATATACTGCAGTATTTCATGCCTCTGCCCACAAGTGAAGGGGTAGGCCCTGATCATGCAACATCTCCCGTGCAGCACCCACGATTGTTCTGTTCTTTCGCTCAGTAACCTCATTCTGTTGTGGGTTGTGGGGAGCTATGAGCTCTCTTCGAATCCCTTTTGCACTGCAGAAGTCCTTGAACTCGCCAGAGATGAATTCACCACCATTGTCGCTCCTAAGAGCCTTCACCTTCTTCCCTGGTTCCTTCTTGACCAGTGCTTTAAACTCACAGAACTTTGAGTATGTCTCCCTCTTCTTCTGCATGAAGAAGATCCAACACTTTCGAGAGAAATCATCAACAAAGATCACATAGTACCTGTGCTTTGTTGTCGAAGCTATTGAGAAAGGTCCACACACGTCTGTGTGAATTTTCTCAAGGATCATTGTGGCGTGACTATCCTTCTCGTGAAAGGTGGCTTTCACAAATTTTCCTAAAACACACCCCTTGCACTGATCTGACTGCGCAAGAGTGCCTTTAGGAAGCCCAGTAGAAATCTATTGCAGTATTTTCAAAGCTCCATGGTGAAGGTGGCCCAATCTCCGGTGCCACAGCTCGCCATCATCCTGGCTCACCACTCCTTCTGCCTTGCATGCCATTGCTACGCAGCCATCTACATGCAATTGATAAAGGTTCTTGACTCGAACCCCTATCTTTCGGGTTTCTCTAGTTGTCTTACTACGCAGGAAAGCCTTTCCCTTGCTAAAAACAACATAAAATCCCTTGTCTTCTAACATCGCCACAGAGATAAGATTCTTCTTCAATCTTGGAAAATGCATCACTTCCTTCAATACGAAGGGTTTACCAGACTCCTTCTCAAAGGAAATGGTACCGATACCGGTCGCACTGTATCTACCATCATTGCCCATATCGATGTGCACTCCAAGATTTTTCTCATCCAGATCAGAAAAAAATTCTCGATCTCCTGTCATGTGAAAAAATGCACCACTGTCCAAGAACCATATCAATCCCATCACACTTGATACCAAGCATACGATCAGCGAAAAATCCAGCTTAAACTGTGAGGCTAAGGCCTCTTCCGCTGCAGATCCAACAACTTGCTTATTTTTCTTCTTCTGCGGACAATCTGTGGCATAATGTCTGTGCTGGTGACAGTGAAAGCACTTCACCTTGGACATGTCCTACTTCTTTCCTTTCGCACCAAAATGAGAGGCTTTCTTGTTCTTCCCCTTCTTTGCTTTGGCAGCCAAAGCACAATTTTCTTCATCAGATGCCTTTGGTGAAGATCCGTCCCTGGTATTCTGCCTGATCTCCTCTTGCACAAGATCCGACCAAAGTCTCTCCCATCCTGGCAATTTCTCTCGACCATTGACAGAGTTCTGATAGGAATGCCAACTCTTCAGAAGACCAAGGAGAGCCAAGCTCACCAAGTCCTCATCATCGACAGTGACCCCCACACTTCCCAGCTCATCTCGACATTGGGTGAACTTCGTGAGATACTTGGGCATACTATCTCCTTTCTCAGCTTTGATGTTTCTGAGTTTATCCTTGAGCGCCAACTTCCTCTGGTCGCTCTTGCTTTGGAATAAGTCTGTTAACACTTTCCACGTCAAGTATGGAGAAACCTTTCCATGGAGGCTGGATACAATGTGATCCCTCTCGCCCTCCAACAGAATCCTTCAACACTTTGCTGGCTTCTTTTGCCAAGCCTCAACGTGAGCAGCATCAGTAGGTTTTGGGACATCCGCATCTATGAACTTGTTCAACCCATTATCATCTAACACCGCCTCCATCCTGTCTTTCCATGCAATATAATTCGAGCTGCCTTCAAGGGCATACTCCAATCACAATCCGTTGAAAGACATTTCAACTT